>JAVTVY010026569.1:0-100411 GCA_036873755.1 Hanleya hanleyi | reverse complement strand
TTCGGCATCAATTTTGTGGCCCTGCATGTGGATGGACAACAGGTCCCAGCCAAGGCCTTAACACCGAACTTTGGGCGCAGGAATTTCATTCGAGCCTATCAGAGCCTGTTTACCACCGGTCAAACCAACCAGGACGAAGGGAATTTGATCAGTCGGGAGGACCCCCACCTCAGAGAACGACCATCAGCTGGCCCTGGCCAAGCAAGGCAATTTACGGTTGGAAATCCACTTTGAACGAGCCCTGGGGACCACCGTCAATGTGATCTGCTACGCCGAGTTTGACAACATCATTCAAGTGGACAAGGCGCGCAACGTCCTGTGTGACTTTTCCACCTAACATGGATACAGACCAGATAACCACCGTGCTGGAGAATGACCCAGGGACACGTATCGTCTTTCAAGGGGTGTTCGCCCGAGATGTGTTCCCATTGGACCGTGTGTATCCTGCTGCATACGTTCTCAACACGGACCCGATGGATCGGCCCGGTGAACATTGGGTGGCCGTGTACTTGACAGAACAGCAGGGCGAATATTTTGACCCGTACGGCCTGCCACCCCTCCATCCCGATTTAACAGACTTCATGGATCAAGGTACAGAGACGTGGTGTTGGAACAGTCAAACGTTGCAAAGCCTGACCAGTAGCGTGTGCGGACAATATTGCTTGTTTTACCTGTACCATCGATGCCGGGAAGGACCTTATCTACCATCGTACAGATGTTTGACGAGTACCCCAAGGCCGAGGACCGCGATGTACTCGTATATGACTGGGCCGCCCATCATTTCAATGTACAAGCCCCGTTCTGGGCTTAAGTTATTTCAATGTACAAGCCCCCTGTTCTGGGCTTAAGTTTACAAGCCCCCTGTTCTGGGCTTCAGTTCTTTCAATGTACAAGCCCCTTGTTCTGCGCTTCAGTTTTCACGTGGTTGTTCTCACGTTGTTGTTGTTCACTGAATAAAAAAATGAGATCTCACCAAAAAACCCTGTCTTGTGAGTTTTCTATATGAGCATAATGCATGAAACTGGCTTTGAACACCGTATTAGCCAATCAGTGGCCTAGAATGGAGCCAAAGGTAACCCATCCATGTCCAGAAAACATTACCCGGTGTACAAGAACCCGGATGTAGGCGCGGACGTAGGCGAAAGCATCCCAGTACCCGGATGTAGGCGCAGACGTGAGCGAAATTCTAGTACCCGTCCATTGGTTCTTTTATCGATCGTTCATTGGCTCTTTTTCTCGACCGCTGATTGGTCCAAATGGAACTGCCCATCCTTCCCAGGTTAATTTACAATCCCCTTTTGGGGTTCAAGCTCTGTATATCGATGCCACAACATTGTCTCCGAACCTTGCCGAAAGGGAGACCTTGGACCTTTTGACCTGGATGTGACCTTTGACCTTTTGACCCGACATTCACTCGCGCACTGCCGGTGATGACGCGCGCGCGCTGCGGCCGGAGTAACCCCCGCGCGCGCGCGCTGCGGCCGGGGCGGGCCGGGCCGGGGCCGGGAAACACCCCACAGACAGGTCAGTACATGCATTCCTATCATGTTCCCAGGTCACACCCCATTCACACACACAGACCCTCATGCATACCCGGATGCAGGCGCAGACGTCAGCGAAATTCTGGCGGGAAAAAACCCCACAGACAGGTCAGTACATGTCCTATCATGTTCCCAGGTCACGCCCCATTCACCCAAACCGGAAGTGACGTCATACCCTAATTTTACATGCACCCATCCATGACTGGGTGCCCCTTCACGCATGCTTCGCTTTGATACCTCACTCGACTCCATCGGACCATTCGTGGCCCACCTAGACCACAAAAACGTCTATTTCCACACCCGTTTCCCACAATTTCCTGTCTGCGCATGCGCAGAATGTGGACAACGGCCGAGACACTACTCCAGGCGGTTGCTCCCTCACATAGGCTTCACATGGATACCGCACTCGACTCCATCGACCCAAAAGTAGCTCGCCTAGGCCCCAGAACGTCTATTTCCATACACTTTCTCTACTGCGCATGCGCAGAATGACGTCAGTTCCACGTCACACCCAGCCCGTTGGAGACTCCCTCACGACTGCTTTACATTGATACCTCACTCGATCCCATCAGACCATTAGGGGCCTACCTAAACCCCAACACGTCTATTTCTATACTACGGCCAGACTGCGCATGCGCAGACTATTGACAACAAACAACACACTAGCCCAGGCGGATGCTCCCTCATGACAGCTTCAAAATAAGACCTCATACGACACCATAGGATCATTAGGGGCTCACCTAAACCCTAACACGTCTATGTCCACACCCTTTTCCCAGAATTCCCTGTCTGCGCATGCGCAGAATGTGAACAACGGCCGAGACCCTAGTCCAATCGGATGCCCCCTCACATAGGCTTCACATGGATACCTCACTCAACTCCATCGGCTCATTAGTGGCTCACCTAGATCCCAAAACGTCTATTTTCATACCCTTGGTCTACCGCGCATGCGCAGAATGACCATATTCCAACCCACACCCACCCAGCGGGATGCCCCCTCACATAGGCTTCACATTGATACTTCACTCGACTCCATCGGACCACTAGGGGCTCCCCTAGACCCCAACACGTCTATTTCCATACCCTTGGTCTACCGCGCATGCGCAGAATGACGATATTTCAACCCCACACCCACCCCATCAGATGCCCCTTCACGAATGCTTCACATTGATACCTCATACAACCCAATCGGTACACTAGGGACCCCTCTCGCCCCTGAAGATTGCCGGAGAATGCCGGAGAATTTGATCACCCACGACATTGTGGGAAAAACCCACTGAGACTACTTTCTGTCCGCGGAGGAATACAAAGGTTACAGGTTGCCGGAACTACTTTTGACCTCCACGTGACCTTGAGCTGGTGGCGCCCCCTGGCGCCACAGAGGTGAAAGGCGATGTGGCGTCCCCTATACCTTTAACCTGGAAAAAAGGGCACCAAGAGTTACCTCCCTGGAAAACGTTACCGGATATGCCGTCTCCCTACTACTGACAGTACTGTTTCAGTACATTTCTACCAAAGTGCTGAAAAATAACTGCACTGAAACAACACTGATATATAACAGTAGCAATTCAGTACTGAAAAAATACAGACATATTACAGTACTGTTCAGCACTGTTATATATCAGTACTGTTTTGGTACTGTTATATTTCAGTACTGTTTCAGTACTGTAATAATTCAATACTGAATTTCTACTGTTATATAACAGTACTGTTTCAGTGCGGTTATACTTCAGTACTGTTATATATCAGTACTGGTTTGGTACTGTTATATTTCAGTACTGTAATATTTCAGTACTGAATTGCTACTGTTATAAAACAGTACTGTTTCAGTGCGGTTATATTTCAGTACTGTTTCAGTACTTTGCTGGAAATGTACTGAAACAGTACTGACGCTAGTTTTGCTGTGTAGCGAAGATGTTGTATTATATACAACAAAAGTACACTCTAAAATGCAATTAAACGTCAATCAAACTCACGTCGACACATGCAGCTTATCTAAATTTCTTGTACATCCCGATTCCGAATCCACACTGTCAAAAAAGAGGACGCAAGTGTTCAAATCTAAACACTACTGTAAAATATGAAAATGTTTTGAAATAAATCATTAAAATATCGAAACTGACAATGTGACCGTTCTTGAAGAAATTATGGGGGAAAAATGTTCAAAATTTTTCGCCATGATGAGTATTTTAAAACTAGGAAATATCATGTCTTCAGATGTGATGTGTGCATATTTAAACACTTTTACGCACAACGGTACGCTTTTACGGCTTCAAAATTGTAGGCGCTCCATAAGTGTTAGATACGACGTGTTCAAATATGCACACCGATGTTAAAAATAGTGTTCGTATATAAACACACATCTTCATTTTATCAAGCCAATTTCGACGTTCCCACTTCGAACTTCCCTTGATATATCTGGCCCTCTTCAATGTTCTAAGAACTTATAAATAGACACGAGACGTCACTGACCTCGAAAACCTTTGAATTTCGAAATGTGTCATAGAAGAGCGTTATAGATTGGCTGACCTATATAATGGGCCACTACAAACACCATATTAGGTGGAATGATGCGGCTACTTGAGGATAATGTCACTCTGCACACAATCGGTGTGTAGGTTCTGATTGGTTCGTCGAACGTTTGTAGGTGAAATTTACACCTCGGATTTTGAACACTGAAGGGAGTCAGATAAATCAAGGCAGGTTCGAAGTGGGAACGTAGAAATTGGCTGGATAAAATGAAGATGATAAACACATGGCACACCGGTTTCGTTCATAATGTCAATTTCTTTTCTAGCCAAAGGCGAAACGTTGACCATCTTGCATATAGCAGACCGCGTTCCGCCTACTTTCAACGTATACGAATCTGTGCATGACATGCGCTGGTCGCATAGAACAAGTAATCTGATTGGCCAATATAGACAAAATGTTGCTTTGCTGATTGGTTGAAATTTACAGTTGCATATTGCGTGGACAAGATTCATTCCCACGTGTACCAGTGGTAGGGGAGATTGGGGTACACTGGGACATTTTTCACCTTTTTTGCAAAAATCTCCGTTATTATTGTCCTGAAGTGTAGCCTCCTAAACTCTCGTTATAACTTATATTTAGTATGACATAGTCATACAAAAAACCCCTATCCGTTATACTTTTCTCCAGAATTCGTTTTTAAAAATGTAAAAAAAATGTGTCCCAGTTTGCCCCACTATCGTGTACACTGGGGCACCTACTGGGGTGCGATGGGACAATAATCAAAATACATTTTATAAGAAAATACTAATATTTTTCATAGAAGTTTAGAAGATTCAACAGCTATGGTTAAGTTAGTTGCTATTTTTAGTTGCTATTAGACCCCCGTTTACGTAAAATATAACGAAAGCATTTGACTTTGAAAATGTCAGTAAAACTCATCAAATCTGGTACGATTAGCAACTACTTCCATCTAAGAAACGAAATAATGCAATTTTAATGGCATTTTATAATGAAAGTAAATTTCACCATTTGATTACTATTGCCTCGGTGTGCCCTGGCAAAAGTGCATGATATTTTCCGTTTTATGAAAAAAACTAATACATACATCTGAGATAATAAATCGATATAATTTAAACAGTACCTTTGTCCATCATCTCTCAGCAGTAATAAAACAGCAATGAAGTACTGCTGAAAAGTTGGTATAACAAAATATCTGATCCTCAGTCCTAAAAGTTTATTTGGAACGATCAAAAACATTTTTTTTTGCCCTAATTATTTTCCAATGATAGTTTCTATTTGTAATCAATATATAGGTGTTGTATGGGGGTGGTAACTTTCTGCTGATAATGTTGTAATGTGCTTCCTGTACTTAACAGAGGAGCTAGACGGCTTGTCCCACTGTGCCCCATGTCCCACTGTATACCCCAATCTCCCCTAGCTAAGACTCCCGCTATATGCCGACGACAAATATATTTCCCTGTTGGTAACTCGAACATCTCCATCGCGCACTTATTATTACCTTTGCGCCCTATTGGACCTTCATTAACTTGAGAAAATGGGCCGCGATGAATAAAAATACCGAAATGGCAGACTAAATGGCCCTTCGTCGGCCCTTCATATATTAATTACAGACGTTGAAATTATCCCTATGGAGCCTCAAAATGACCTGAAATCGATGGGCATTTCCGTCATAATAGACCCCGTGTATACAAGGGGTGATGATCACAACATCGATTATGGTATTTTTATTCATCGCGGGCCATTTTCTCAAGTTAATGGATGTCCAATAGGGCGCAAAGGTAATAATAAGTCCGCGATGGAGATGTTCGAGTTATCAACAGGGAAATGTATTTGTCGTCGGCATAGCGTTGAGGGAAGGGAGACGCTATGAAGCTTAGGTAAATCTCCCCTATCAAAAGGTTTTAGCGAGGATGAATGGTCATAGGAAGCTCGGACCAATTCGTTTCAACTATAGACAGTTTCTGTCTCAACACTAAGAGCTGTCCTTGATTGATTGAAATTGTAGTTTAAGGGCCGCTTCCCATACGGATTTCGCGGCCCATCAACTCAATGTTTTATTTAAATTTCACGGTACATTTCTTAGTTAATTTAAGATCTTTTGCAGCGCTAGATATTAAAATAAATAATTAAATAATGAATAACAATAACAATGAGGAAATATAAATACTAGTAGAGAAGAATCGCTATGTACAAGTCGTTAAGTCTGTTATTGGTTTTTATACTGGAAAATATTTGTTATAATCGCGTGGATGATTCCTTTGTCTCGGTACCCCATAGTACGCACAAAGCCGTCCAGAAAAAACTGGGAGAACCAGAAGAGCTGTCCTTCGTATATTAGACCACCTATAAATAATTCTTCGAAATCTGATATGTAAATTGCTTCTACGAACCAATCAGTATAATGTTGGGTGACGTCGCCCCCAGTAACTTCTTCATTAATCATATAGCGGCAAGACAATCAATAAGCCACACCTATGAGATATTTTGAAATTCAAATGGATTCCAGATCCGTGTCATCTCGTGTCTAGTTCGAAGAGTGAGAGAAGAAAATAACCTTGTTTAACGAAGATGCTAGAACGAACAGAACAGAGAGCTGGCACTACCTGAATATAAGGCGTGTAATATTGTGCTCATTTTTAGGCCATTGGCAGTCCACATGCATGCAGAGAATACATGGGTAAAATTAGAATGGCGGCCATTCCTCAAAAAGTTTTCTGAAGTTTTTGGCAGTTTTTTGCCTTTATTTGCCTAAATATATACATGGAAATAATTTATTTCGGATGAAAATAATGAAATGAATTAATGAATTTGCTATTCTGTCTGCAGTACAATTTCCAACAGAAACAAATGGAAAATAGTAAAAAATCGAAAAATTGGTTCAAAAAAAATATATCCCCGGTGTTAGCGCAAATATTTTAGGAGCCCGCCCCCACCACGCACACACCGTGAGACAGGTCCATTCAAAATAAGTATGGGAAAGGCGAAATATCATCATACGGCATGTGCGTCATCTCGCCCGTGGGGATTTCAATATGATATCCTTTATTTATCTGATGTTGTTTTTGAGCTAAGTATCGCCTATAAGCCTATACATGCGGGTTCATGGGACGGGCAGATAAACGGAACAGATGTATAGACCCCACCGCCTTGATACTGACATCATTGCACAGTGAACCTATGACAACAACAACATTTCAGCTGTCACTGAAGAAAAATAATTTATATTATATATTAACACATAAAGGTATTGTGATATTCGCTCTGTGTCCAGTTTCTGCATATGTTGCAATACCGGCATCAACCAGGCACGTTCAATCATGTCAACTAATACGTATTGGTAATTAAGCATGCTAAGTTTATTCAACGGTACACCAGAAGAGGTTACTTTCTGGAGCATATGTGTGCCTATATACACCAAAGACTGAGTGAGAACGTATCTGAATGATTTGACAGCTCACTTGATAAGATAATTTAAAACAAGATATCGCAAATATTTTCAATTACGATACCGCACGTCGACAATCAAGGATTTACCCGAAATCAGGAATCTGTATCGACCACATGGTTACTTAGCGGAGTGAACACGGAATACGGAATTCACCGACTTCTTCGGCTACTTAATTGGTTACCGTACTTATCTGGCTAACAAACGAATCGGAATTAACCAGAGAATCAACAGTTTTGACATCCTGAAGATTCAGATAAAGGTGAGTTGATATTATCATATTTAGCAATGTCATGTTTGAAATGTCCACATTTAACAGTGAAGTTGGTAGTGATTTACAAAAAAAAACATTCGTTTTTTCTCTGGTTTCATATTTTCAGTTTCTCGGACGTTTGTTCTTAGTAATAGTCTTCAACAGTTAAACTTTCTCAGAATAGAGATCTGAAACTTTATGTGTTTTCTGAATTCTGACTATACGACTGCTTTTACACTATGTTCGTGTAAAAAATAACTTCAAATTTTTTTGTGAACTTTTAGAAATCTCAAACTTGAAAATAGCTAAAAAATACGAGGCATTTACAGAGCCCTAGTTAGCAGTTATTATTACAATATCCAGTTCGGGAAATTATTTTACCGCTGACATTTATATATCAATGTGTCGATGTCCTCTTTTTATGAGCAATAGTTTCGCTGAAAGCAGAATTTCGAGTATAACTGCCACCAGGGTGCTATAAGGATCTCATATTAACATTCAAAGTACTATTTGAAGAGTTTCGATTTGTAATATTAAAAGTTGACAAATTAAAATTACTAGGGAGTCTATACCACTCACCACGCATGCGCAGTCGACCCATTCTACTGTAGGGTGACCAAGGGATCTCATGAAGTAGAAGGAGTCGGAGTCGGACACGCCACGGATTAAGAAGTGAAACCCACATGTCTCTTGCCTCCCTGGCCGGCTTCTTTAATAGTATAGTGAGTAAAGCGGAGTAGGAGGATTAGGAGGAGGAGGAGGAGTCGGACACGCCACGGATTATACTAGGGAGATTTTTCATAGTATTCGCAAAAGTAGCCTACAATCAAAAGACCCGCAATAATGCATATGCAGTTTGAGATGTTCACTCTCTTATATAATTAGATTAGAATTAGTGACCGATCTATTACGCTTGAAAATCAATCCATTAAATTGATTTTTTTTTTTTTTTTAAATACGTAAATTTTATTAGTTTTATGTACACGAAGCCCTCAATATCGAAGTTTGGTGAAAGTAATAGTTCCTCTAGCTCTTTTGATGTGATAACAATAGGCCCTATAACTACACCTGTCTGAGCAAACCGCGTTGGCGTTCCGGAAAACAAGCCTATTGTTATTAAAAGTCACTGTCACAGAAGGGATGATGCGCCGCGTTAATTCTGAACTGTCCTTTATGCCCCGTGGATACTCCCTTAATGAATAAACAGTCTGTGCCAATGTGGAGGCTAACAATGTCCGCTGGCTAAGAGTGTCCGGCTTCTATCTTTGAATTGAAAATTGAAAATTGAAAATTTCAGTTTATTACAATATATCAGATTGAATTTCAGTTACGTTAGATTTATATTGTTCCTTAATAGATTGAAAATAATTTTACTCGGACCGAAAGATTGACACTTCAATCCGAGAAGCCTTGGAATTGGGGACAAGATTTAATCTTCTCAGATCCAGTTTTCGATGCGATTGAATTTTTTTTCAGCGTATTAGATTAAAAAATAACTGATTTATGTGATGTAAACTGGAAAATCCATCTAATAGATACTAATACACTGAGATTTTCAAACGAATAGATTCATTTGCAATCGGAATAGATTGATCACTAATTCTAATATAATTATTTAATATATCATAAAATATTACAACCTTTCAAAATTGATACTAAACCTATAACCACCGCAACAGTCTCAGTGGTGTAGTCCTCTAAAATGTTTATATTTCTTGGGGTACAGAATCAAGATTATTTTTTTAGGCATTCATTGGTATATCAATCCTTCAAATAACACCAATTCCCAGTATTTTTTTTTTATTATTTATTTTTATTTTTCTTAGTTCTTAATGGCGAATAAATGAAGTGTATGATCATTATCATTAAAGATGCAATTTCCCCACTGTTAATCGAAGAATAGTTTGAAGTTCTCCTTATTAAGCCTTATAAATTCCATAATGACGTCAATTTTTTTTTTTTTTTTCATAATGACGTCAAATGTTGTTTTCGGCTATAATGGCGTCAAACTTTTTTGTTTTTTGTTTAAAAGGCCGCCAAACGTTATTGTTTTCTGTCCTTCATGCTGTTAAATATTACTGTGTTTGTCCATATTGACGTGAAACTGTATTGTTTTTGTTTTAATGACGTCACACTATGTGAACGGTGTACGCCAGGAAGTGCATGATAGTCCTGAATGTACGCTGGAGATGCTGGTCGACGTTTAGGCGTTTTGTATTCACTTTAGCATTTTATTGCATGTAGGAAATATTATACATTTACATGCAAAAATATAGCATACGTAAAAATGGCTAACTCTCGACTGATATATCTTGAGATTTATGGCTTCGAAAGTTGACCGTTGACATATAAGGCACTCCGTTCATACGGTCGGTGATGTTGTCAGACTTGCCTCGTTGAACTTGAATATTTTCTTTCAAGCTGTTTAATTTAGTGAAGGAAGCATTGCATCAATCCATACTACATTGCACCATGCAGGCACCGACTTAATATGGATGAGGTTTAGAAATTATCGCGCTCATCTCCTGTAAGGTGACGGTTGTGTATCACCGTAAGGACTATCATCCATACACCGTGACAGAGACAAGAGTTATATTTCGTCGCAGATAATTCTTCAACAGCATCAAGCACAATATGAATATTCAACACAAAGGTTAATGTGATGGAGAATTCTTTGATATAATGGGCCAGTCACTATGATAAACGATTTGGAATAAAATATTCAAATCCCACAATGCTCACCAGACAACCGTGGCGATCCATGCGAATGATTGGATATCTCCATGGATTGGCAAGTAGAGAAAGTAAAGATTGAAAGACATGTTAATCTGTTGCTTGCCATATTAGGGATGCAATCTTTTCACTTCAAAATGTATAATATTTTTACATTCATAAAAAAACCCCTGCACTATATATGCAAAAAATCACCAACATCGACCAGCGTCTCTAGCGTTATAGTCCGTACACTTCTAAAGAAGTATCATACACTTCCTGGTGTACACCGTTCACAGGGTGTGGACGTGGAACTGTATTGGTTTTGTCTTTAACGGCGTCAAACGTTATTGTTTTCAGAACCAGCTGTTTTCTTAAAGAAATAAAAATGGTTGGAAGACGAATTAAGAATTTGGAGGAAACGAAACTTTTAGCACCAAAGGAAGAGTGAGTACTCTCAAATCGTTTTATTTCATTTTGCCAATATTTTCAACCATATTTTTGGTGTAATTATTTTTCCCAAGCGATGTGAAAGTCCAGGTAAATCCTAAATCCTTGCAGAGGGTTTACCTGGACATTTTTGGTGATAAGAATGAGTTCTTGAGTCGATGCCTCTATGATATAATCTCGCATGTCCGTATCCCAAACCTGCGGTTTTTGCTTCAACTTCCGATGTCGATTTCAACATGACATCAAAAAAGTTTGGCCCGCGATGAAATTCAAACCTGTCACATCTCATATCTCGCAGCGTATCAATTGGCGTAATCAGCTAGCTTAGTGCGTTCATTGATTGGTTTGATTTAGATGAAACTCCTTGATCTATCTATATCCAGAACTGGTATGAGTAAATGAACAAGCCAGTGTTTCGATCCTAACAGATCGGTCGATACACTGGCTCGCGACGATGAAGAGCCTAGGCCTTTTGGTTAATTAACTTGCTATGCTATGGTTCCTCTTTCTCTGACAACAGAGCAGGTGCTTCGCTGATTATCTCATGGGGTTCACTCGAATTTTTTGGTCTCATTTTTGTTTGAAAATTCATTCTAAGAACATGACTTGCCTGTAAACGTGAAAACAGTTCTACTTTACAACAAATAATGTATGCTGAATGTGTTAATATTGTCTTTCAGAACGAATTATTCCAGTTTAGACCACGCAGAAAATGGAAAAGCACCTGTGATAAACGCATGTGGTGAGCATATAATCTACTCTATGATTGGCTGAAATTTTTCCACAGGCCAATGAAAATCCAGGATTTCTTTTTGAAAATTCGAATTGACTAATCAGGTGCTTTAAAACTGGCATATATCCCGTGATGCAGTATTGTTTGTAAAACTCCATTCCATTGGTCCCCCATCATCCATCTATGTTCTCTCTTCTTTAACTTTTAATAGCAGGGAATGCATGGCAGCTATTTTTAATATATAATGTATCTAAATTAGGACAGCTTGAACAAACAAACAAAAATTTCGATATAATGTCACGTCAGATATGGTAACATTTAAACAATTAGATTCGTTATATATTCAATAAAATATATTTAAAACCCATGCTAAAACATATACGACAAAAACAAACACAGACAAACGCCCATTTTCAAACGTCCTTCGATGCTGTTTTACGTCACTTTTGACTGAGCATATAGACTTATCTTTAATGGAGAAAATCATAACCTTTCTATGTTGTTCACATTTCAGTACCAGGAGAAGAACATTGTCACTCCCTCGACCCGCGCCCCACGGGAATCGACAAAACCTCAGTTAAACGACTGTTATGGGCCACGATCATTAGTTTCATAGCTATGATCTTAGTGTATATAGGTAAGTTATTGTCTTACACTGTTTGTCTAGGGATGCTCAAATCGTTTGTTACGTATATGCCTAAATGCGTGATATTTATTATACTACACTGTTTTGGGTCGATCCGACCCCTCAAACTAACTCAAAAAGTTTGGGTAAAAATCGAATTTGACTCTTATTGTTTGGGTCCGTCACGTCTATTCTCAACAATATTGCGTCAGACTGATTCAATCTTTCTGACAGTGTACACTGTAAACTAGACAAGTATTTAGAGGAAGAACACTAAAGCTGTTCCACTTGTAACACGTTTAGATTGGCGTTTAAATTCTAAACGTGTTTACAATTCTAAGAATGTCTTCTTATCCATTTCACGTTGATGTCCTAAACGTGTTCACATTTCGAACGCCAATGTAAACGTGAAAAGAAAAGTGGACCTATGCCTGTTTAGTCTCTAAACGCATAGTTTACAGTGTAGTTCGCGTAAACGAGAATATACAGGAATTAAATGTAGCCCGCACATTCTGTGAGCCTACGAGTCTACCACGTGGACTCATCAGCATAGGTTGGAGCTCTTGCGCGTAGGGAGATAGGATTCGGTCCCTTTGGCGGAATTGTGCTCGAAATGTGAACAGCAAAATTGTGATTTATCGGAGCAAAACTGGACTAAAACTGATGATCTCCGTGGCAGATTCAACGATTTGTGTTGTACGAGGCAGCCGGGAGACAGTTGGATGTCAGTGAGTGGCTCTTTAAGTGACCATTGTGATAGAGTAATTATTTTGGCGAAGACCGTAGTTACCAAAGCGGACAAACTGTTGTTGTTGTACAATCTTCGTCGAAATTTGATTCTATGGAGGCCTGCTATCATCGAAACAATTCCTCTGTAAATTGATTCCTAATGGACAGTTGTTGGTAAAGGATTAGTCATATCAGGGAGCTTCAAAGAAGCTTTGTTACCACCAAGTATTAACTGAAGTTGAAAATGCTTATATGGTGGTCTGGCGACACCAAATGAACTACTTGGAAATCTCTATGGAACGTTATTATGGGCGAGCTGACTCTCAAGGTATGTACAGATACAGAATAACTGTGGTACAATATATATATGGAAGCCCATTACCTGTAATTGAACTTTTCTGCCGAAGTTTCGTTTCTGTCTATGCTGTATGGAAGGCCGATAGACATTTCTGCATGAACTATGTTGACATGAAGTCGCAGTAACTTGTTGACAGACTTTATTTTATTAAAGCCCATATTTACCTGCCGAGAAACGGTTAACGTGCTGAACTACTGCCATCTTCTTTGGACGACAGAAGACTGAGTGCTTTATTGTGATTCATATTGGTGATATTATATTTCCTTAGGAGAATCATGTGATTCGCGGGAGCGATTCCTACGGAAGCCTGTTGCTCCTACATTCGCTGTTCTATTCCTACGGAAGCCTGTTACATCTATATTCGCGAGTGCTATTCCTACGGAAGCCTGTTACATCTATATTCGCGAGTGCTATTCCTACGGAAGCCTGTTACATCTATATTCACGAGTGCTATTCCTACGGAAGTCTGTTATATCCACATTAGCGGTTCCTACGGAAGCCTGTTGCTCCCACATTGATTCGCGAGTGCTATTCCTACGGAAGTCTGTTATATCAACATTCGCGAGTGCTATTCCTACGGAAGCCTGTTCTATTGATAAACACAAATGCTACTTATATGGAGATCTGTTTGATTCACTAATTGCGTGTGATATCAAGCCACGAAAGCCTGTTGGGTGTACATCGGCATGTGTAGACCAAAAGGTTAGCGGATTATCGTGACGCATTGTGTAGTTCCAGTGAGGAGGATCATCAGCAGCTGCTCCTTGCCTGCATAGATACTGTCGGCCTATGCACTCTCACATGTCATTGTTTTTCTTATTGCTTTTTTTTATTGCTCATGAGCCATTTTCTTTTCCTGTTGTAATAAACTGTTCGATTTCTTTCATTGTATGTCATTGTTGAGCTTGATTAATTACTGCACCGAAAGCCTGGGTTACATAAATTAACTGGCAATGGCTTTATTCACATTAGACACGCACGATATGGATGTTCACTCTCTCTCTACTAATAGTACATCTTGGCGCAGCAAGTCAATTTCTAGTCTCAGACTTCGAACTCATTTTTGTTGTCATAAAACAAACTCACCCTGGTTCAAGAAGTGTTTTTCTTTCAGGAACGGATTAAAATGTGTTACGGAATGACGAAGACAAAAAGTCACGATCGACAATGTTCATGTCATTATCAACACAAGTACCGGTATTAATTTTAGGTGGAATCTCCCTGCACATGTAAAATGTATGTTACGAACACCGCACCATAGATACCAGAACTCCAAAACTGGTAGCTATTGTACGGTGTTCGTAACATCTGGCCCGACTGCAACTCAATGTATGTCACCTATTACTTGGGCATTGCAATCCACTACCATGTAAAATGTAACATATTATAAAAATAAAATTTAAAGGGTAAAAATGAAAATATTGATTTTTTAAGCGACCTATACAGGACGATTATGCGCTTAACTGAAACGATCTATGGCTCTATATAATTTTAGTCGCGGCATCCGTATCATCAGAGGAAGTAGTCCTCGAGGACACAGGCCCGCAAAACAAGACTTGTTGGGGGGTGTGGGCGGTGGTATTAGGATGAAGTGTCGAAATATGGGGTCTCTATATATAACCCCATGCTTTATACAAATCAATATATGTTGATTTATATAAAGCATGGGGTTATATATAGAGACCTCATATTTCGACACTTCACCCTAATACCACCGCCCACACCCCCCAAAACTCTTGTTTTGCAGGACTGTGTCCTCGAGGTAGACCTACTTCAACACCTGTAGCCTCAACTATCATAACAGTGAAGAACAATGACACAGAGAACTTTCAAGAGCAACTGCTCTCGTCATCGGATAAAAACGTACAAATAATACATAACCAGACCATGACTGTATGACTCTCTTTGAAATTAATATATTAATAGAAAGTGTCAGGGTGCTGTTCCAGCTGTCTCCCCTCCAGCGATTGGTCATTTGACCCGGGCCATTTTAAATTAAGACGAGAATTTTCATTGGATCACTATTTATAGGAGCCATCCCAATCTTCATACATATGCAACCACGTGACTGTCTCATATGACCCATGACGTAGCTCGGCCTCGTTTTCGATCTCAACATCTGCCGTCTCGCTTGAAAATGTTGTTGTTGCTGCATCAGCCAGTAGGAGGATCCAATACTACAGGCTAAACCAGACCATGATTTATATAGAGCATAACATAATTTAAGTGAAGAATACAAACAAGCTAGAATAGCTTTTCACGTATCAAGTACTACACTAAAGTTTCGTCATGTGCCTTGACCTACATACGCTCATACACAGCTTGTGTCACTTACGTCCCTACTCTCGGAAACAAGGAGAATAGGGGCGAAAGTGACACAAGCTGTTTATGAGCGTATGACCTATACAGAATGGGATAAATTATTCAAACCGGAAAGGCGCGTATATAGATAATCAAGACAGGAGGTGTAAGACATTGAGCAGAGAGGATTTTCTTTAATCTCCAAACATGGTTGCTTCTCCAACGGTAAATGTAGATTTCCTTCGAATAGTCAATCAAATTCACTCTTTGAGTCTCCGAATATGAACCTAGATTGTATGACTCTGTTAAATCAAGATACTAACAGACAGTTTCAGCGTGAGTCCAGCTGTCTCCTCTCCAGCGATTGGTCATTCGACCGGCGCCATTTTAAAGTTAAGACAAGCATTCTCACTGGTTCACTATTCATAGGAGCCATCCCAATCTTCATACCCAATCACTTGACTGTCACAACTGACTCATGACGTAACCCGGCCTTGTTTTCGATCTTAAAATCTGTCGTCTAACTGCAAAATGTTGTTGCTGCATTCGCCAGTAATTGGTCCTCCGTAGGAGGGTCCAATACTATAGGATAAATATAAAGCGTGAAACATTTGTAGGGCTATGACGTCACCAAACCGTATTAGGGAGAGAAACTGCGTTACATTTGGTCAAGGGGAGTATCGGTGAAGTGTTCGACGTAGGCGTGTGAATGTGACTAGAATACTAGTATACACTCTAAGAAATATTCAGGGAATAACCCTGAATAGACCAGGCTGCACATCCACAACTCAATTGCAGGGATTTTACCTGAAATTCAGGGATAATTTCTTGAAATTCAGGTATATCATCCATGAATTAAAGCTAAATTGCCTGAATTTAGGGGATTTTACGTACCTGAATGTTGATGGACTGTAATTTGGATAAATCATGAGTAAATGCCCGGCGGCACTGATGAATATTCATATATGTTAATGCAAGTGCATGCACAGTTTGTGATGACGTATTACACGGCTCCTCGTGGTGAGGTAGTTATGGGCGCCTTGAATGTGGCCAAATAAATCAGTCTCGAGATTTACACCACGTTCTTCGTTTGACTGCTTGTCAGGAGTAGTTTAGTTAGGCCTGAAGCCTAGGTGAGAACCAAGGAACATTACGAATAACATGGTGGCAGCGGTGTGGGATTTCTTTACGCTGAAATCAGAACTGTTTCGGTGGTGAGTACAGCTGTTGAAAACTGGGCCCTGCATAAACTTTACATGAACTTAAGCATTGAGCGGGCTGAAGCATACGTCCAACAATTACCACCAGTGATAAACTTCAATAATCAACCATGGCTGAAGCAAATTTTCGTTTGCCCCCAGTTCTTGATTTGTACGATAGTAATGTATCAGAGACTTTCAAAAAATGGAAACGACAGGTGGATGTGTACATGCTTGCTAGCGGGGCTTCGTCAAAAGACAAGCCTGTGCAGACTGCCATTATTCTTCATTGTGCGGGGCCTCAGATGCTTGAAGTTTTTGAACACTTTGAATTTGCGAGGCTTCAGGACAAACAGGACCCAGACATTGTCTTGCAGAAAATTGAAGACTATTGTACTCCCCGGCAGAACATTGTAGTCCAAAGTTTTAGATTTTGGAATGCCCCCTACCAAGAACCATTCGATTCATTCCTCACAGACCTTAGAACTAGGGCAGATTCCTGTCATTTTGGCGAAAAGGAAAGGATGATTAGGGACAAAATCGTATTCACAGTCACTGGAAAGTTGCAGGAACTTTTGCTCCGGGAAACAGATTTAGACCTGAACAAAACTGTCAAATTGTGCCGTGCATATGAACTTTCGGCCAAGCAGGCACAGGAAATGAGCCATAGTAGTGCATCAGACCAGAAAGTGAACAAGGTCCAAACCAACAATCCGGCAAACAGTTCGCGTAATACACAAAATACGCAAAACCCGTGGAGGGGAAATTCAAACACCAAACCAACCGTCTCGACAAGCCAGGTCACAAATTCCAAACAGTGTGATTTCTGTGGCAGATTACACAAATGGGGGAGGAACAACTGTCCGGCATGGGGTCGAACATGCGATCAATGCGGTGGCAGAAATCACTTTAAAGCCAAGTGTAAACAGAAAATACATGCAATACAGGGATCCGGTTCAAACACGAATGATTTCTCCGGGGATGATAGTAACGAAGACACGCATTGGTTGCAGGTTGTTGAATCCAGAGGCGAAAGCCATGTCGCTGCGATGATGGAAGTGAATGGTTGCAACGTTAAATTCCAGCTGGACACTGCTGCAGATGTCAACACGATTTGTCAAAAGTATGTCAAAAAGGAACAAGTTAGGCCAACTATGCAGAAGCTGATTATGTGGAACAAGACAAAGTTCACACCATTGGGAGAGACCACCCTGCAAGTGACTAATCCACAAAACCAACAAATTTCAGATGTGACATTCACTGTTGTCGGAAATGAGCTGAATTGTCTTCTCGGTCTGAAAACCGTTCAAATAATGGGTCTAATCACCATCAATGATGAACAGTTCATTGCGAACGTAAACACAGAATCTGACCTGGGTGATCTTGGTGTAACGCGACTGCACGTGGACCCTGATGTCCAGCCTAGAACATTGCCGTGTCGTAGAATCCCATTAGCCCTCCGAGACAAGGTTAAGGCAGAAATAGACGCATTGGAGAAACGTGGAATACTGATCCCCGTGGAGGAACCTACAGAGTGGGTGAGCCAGATGGCTGTCGTTCAAAAGCCGAACGGTAAATTACGCGTTTGTATTGATCCCCAGCCATTAAACGTTGCATTGAGACGTGAACACTACAAATTACCTACCCTGGATGATGTCCTCCCAAGCCTACACAATGCCAAAATATTCAGCAAACTTGATGTGAAAGAGGCTTTCTGGCATGTTAAACTAGACGACGCATCCAGTAAGCTGACGACAATGATTACTCCTTGGGCTCGATATCGTTGGTCTAGACTACCTTTCGGACTGAAAGTTAGCAGCGAGATATTCCAGAAGCGACTGTGTGATGCTCTCTGTGACCTGGATGGCGTTCTCTGTGTAGCTGATGATCTGGTTGTGGTTGGATGTGGTGAAACCAAGGAAGAGGCCGAGCGTGATCATGAATCAAAACTAGTGAATTTACAGAAACGATGCCAGGAGAGAAACATCAAGCTAAACAACGATAAGGCCGTAGTGAAGCGAACAGAGATTCCGTTCATGGGACACATGATCACAGATGAGGGTATCGGTGTGGACGAAACAAAAGTCGCGGCCATTAGAAATATGCCAGCACCGATGGATGTTTCCGGAGTCAAACGACTGTGTGGAATGGTGCAGTACATGGCTAAATTTATGCCCAATCTCGCGAGCGACCTGGAGCCCATTCGCATGCTGACTCACAAAGATGTCGCATGGAACTGGTCTTCTGAGTGCGAACATGCTTTCCAGGAAGTTAAACGAAAGCTGACAGAGGCACCCCTTTTGGCATATTTCAATCCAGATAAGGAACTCGTCCTGCAAGTTGACAGTAGCAAAGATGGTCTGGGAGCAGCACTTTTACAGGACGGGAGGCCGATTGAATACGCATCGCGAGCTCTTACTTCCGCTGAACGGAATTGGGCACAGATCGAGAAGGAAGCGCTCAGTGTTCTCTTCGGACTAGAACGTTTTGATCAATACACATTTGGTCGATCAGTTGTGGTAGAAAATGACCACAAACCAATTGAAGCTATCTTGAAGAAACCACTGAGTCAGGCACCAAAACGCCTGCAGTCCCTTATGATGAGATTATACAGATATGACATCACCTTCAAATACACCGAAGGCAAACGCCTTTTCATCGCAGATACTTTGAGTCGTGCATTTCTCGACAATGCTGAGAACTCTACCAGAATCATGAACATTGACGCACTCGACGAGATCCCTGACAGCAGATGTCAGGAGGTCAAAGAAGCAACAGAAAGGGATGGTGACATGCAGCAATTACTGAAAACGATTCAAGGTGGCTGGCCAGCCACCAAAAGTGAAGTACCTGAATCCGTGAAACCATATTTCGACTTTAGGGACACTTTAAGCCAGCAGAACGGTATCATTCTGAAAGGTGAACGAATTCTGATACCGAAAGATCTCCGAGATGATATGAAGGCACGTCTACATAGTGCCCATCTTGGCTTCGACAGTATGATGCGCCGAGCAAAGGCGACCATTTTCTGGCCAGGCATGGGCCCAGAAATAAAACAACTAGCAGAAGCTTGTGAAATATGCCAGGAACTGAAACCAAGAAATCAGAAGGAGATGCTCAAACAGCCACCTGAAGGCCAAAGCCCATGGGAGAAGATCGGTATTGACATTTGGGAGCTACAAGGTAAAACATACCTAGTTATGGTCGATTACTTCTCCACATTCATCGAAGTGGACCTATTGACAACCACAACTAGTGCGCAGGTAATCAGGTGCCTAAAGAAACAGTTCGCACGATATGGGATCCCAAAGTGTGTTGTATCGGACTGTGGTAGTCAATTCACTGCTAGCGAATTTCACAGTTTCATGGAACTCTGGGGAGTGCAGCATGTGACCTCATCCCCAGGTCACCAGCAGGCAAATGGTAAAGCGGAAGCTGCCGTGAAAGTCACCAAAACCCTCTTGAAGAAGGCACTGCGTGATAATAGCGACCAGTACCTGGCCCTGTTGGAGGTACGTAACACGCCGCGACAGGACACTGACATGAGCCCTGCTGAAATTATGTTCGGACGAGCTACGAGATCTACTCTCCCCACCGTGAAAAGGGAGAAATGGGAGTCAAATTATGTGCAGCGGAGAGCTGAGTATGCACAACGGCGACAAGCACGTCGACGTACAGTAAAACGCTGCTATGACAAGCGTGCTCGTGACATGCATAAATTACATCAAGACCAGTCTGTTTATTTCCAGCACCCCGAAAAATCTGGCTGGGACAAAGGTGTCATTGAGGAGCGACGCTCAGATCGGACGTATATTGTTAGGAGCCAAGAAGGAACTCTGTACAAACGTAACCGTGTGCACATCCGTCCAAGGGTAAACGCGTATGTACCGAATGTTGAACCAGACCTTCCACCGATACAACTGGGACACAACGCAACACCTATGTGCACACAATCAGCCAATAGGAGTCGAGATGGAATGAACAATAGCTCCTTAGTATCTCCACCAGTGGAGCGAACCAGACCTCAGAGAGAGCGACAGGAACCACAGTGGCTGAAGGACTTTGTGAGAAATTAAATGTGCAGTGCCTTAACTGTTCGAGCAGAATATCCCAGAACAGATACCCGTAATTTCTGTTATTGTTGACAGTTCTGTGTTCATTCGTTAAACAGTTAAAGTTAGTTACACAGTTAACGTTACTATGCACTGAACGATTATCCTTATTGCAGAAAAACGTTCTTTAAAAAAAAAAAAAAAAAAAAATGACAGTAAAGTGTGTGTAAGAAAGTTAACTCTATTTCATTGAACGGTTTCACTTTTTGTTTTATTAGATCCAAGTGAAACATGTAATTCATGGATTACAAAAGAAGCCGATAGGACAATGACAATATTGAACTTTTATTTCATCAAAGAAAGAGAGATGTTGATGGACTGTAATTTGGATAAATCATGAGTAAATGCCCGGCGGCACTGATGAATATTCATATATGTTAATGCAAGTGCATGCACAGTTTGTGATGACGTATTACACGGCTCCTCGTGGTGAGGTAGTTATGGGCGCCTTGAATGTGGCCAAATAAATCAGTCTCGAGATTTACACCACGTTCTTCGTTTGACTGCTTGTCAGGAGTAGTTTAGTTAGGCCTGAAGCCTAGGTGAGAACCAAGGAACATTACGAATAACACTGAATAGGATCCGGAACTTACTAATCAGGGTGATAAATTTGCCTGAATTTCAGGGAAAATCCTCTCATTCAGGGATCGTTTTTCTGAAATTCAGGAAATTATCCCTGGATTTCAGGTAAAATCCCTGAAATTGAGTTGTGGATGTGCAGCCTGAACTATTCAGGATTATTCCCTGAATATTTCTGAGAGTGTAGCTTCAATAATATCACCCTAGATTCCGCTGGTACACATGGGAGTGAATGGCGTAAATTTCAGTCAATCAGCAAAGCAACATGCTGTGTATACATTGTCAGAAGTTTTGGGTATAGACGTGACGTACCCAAAATAGTGGAGTCAAAATGAACCAAAATGAAATTTGACCCAAACTCTTTGGTCCGTCAGGTCTATAGGCTACCCCAAAATACCCGGTCAAATTGACCCAATCCGTCTGATAGTGTGCTGACCAACCAGATCACTTGTTTTACGCGTTCATGGAATGATAACAGATTCGTACACACGGAAAGTAGACAGAACGCGATCTGCTATGCAAGATGGCCAACGTTTCGCTTTTGACTATGACAAGAAACCTTGATTTCGCGAAGATGCAATAATGTAAGGCGTTTAGAAGTCGACGTAAAATAAATCAATTTTATGGATGACAACTCCCTTTATTTCTCTGGAGCTGACGTTTCGTTGAAAATAGTTCAAACTTCTCCAAAGCTAATTTTTTTCATTAGCTTTGGAAAAGTTAGCAGTATCTCTCCAGCGAAACTTTTACTCCTTAATCATAAAGAAGTTATCCATAAAATTGCCTTGTGTAATAACATAAGAGGTATGTATACAGTCGATGTACCAGGACCAAAGAGGGTCACTACCGTTGTTGTTTGGTTAATCGGGCTGATTGGGGAGGGGTTCGAATGAGTAAGGAAAGTTCTGTCATAACTATCTCAACCTCCCTCATCCCCCTCTCCTGTGACCGGTACAGTAAACATTATACATGTGTAATTGTTGCGATTATATCTGAAGACGAATGCAGTTTGTTCTATCACAGACGAGTACTAGCTGTATGTTTATTGGTATATTTATATGACAGACGAGTACAAGTATTATAGCTGTATGTTTATTGGTATATTTATATGATTTTTTATATATATTCCCATTGAAAAGGTGGAATAATGGCAAACAGTTTGTCGGTGTTGTCTGACGGCGCCTGTCTCACGGCTGATGTGGTCAGCTTTTCTGTGAATCTCCTTACCGTTTACCTCTCGACTAGACCCTCCACACGAACCCACAACTTCGGTCTGCACAGGGGAGGTAACTATCCACCTGTGATAATTATATCATGAGAATCAACCTTTATTATCCTGCGGCACACAATACTACGAAGCCGTGTAAGGGACACGGGGAAAATTTTTTCTAGCCTCTATCAAGTCGTATAACGACTTATTGTGTCGCTATAACGACTTATTCAAGGCTCGAATTAAACAAAATTATTCACATGCACATTTGGTTGAAGTGTGCTTCCTTCTATATTAAATACATTAACATTCCCTGAATTCTACACGCACAGCAGAAAATCTACATGCATTTGTGCATGTAAACACCCCTCGTTAGAACGACTTATTATGTCCCCGAGCCCCGGGATATGGAGGACATGCAAGATGTTGGTCTTTATATAATGTAAAGTCACATTTGTTATGCGATTGCTGACTGCCAAGAAAGATCAAGAAAACATCCCATTTTAGATAGTATGTTCTATATGTTTTAATCCATCAACATTCATATTGATGGGCATGATCATGAACCATAATCATGAAGTTCCTTGTATCAGAACCAGTATTGATACTACAATTGAATGACGCGCGGAAAGGGAGCGTATATCGTAGTAAATGGTCCAACATGTACCGGTACCGATACTGATAGCTGGACGGTTGGAACCGAACAGGAAGTCCGTGGTGACCGTCGCACGAATGAAGGATGCCGGAGTCATGTTCGCTAATGCATATTCATGAGATCGGATCTACTTTTCAAGGCGATGTTGTGATTTGATAATACTAGTGAAGTCGCAGAAAGCAAAACGCGAGATGTGCGTAAGTTCAGTACTGTACCAGACGTGGCTACTTATTCGGCCTAATGAACTGTCCAGTTTCGCGATTGAAAAACTCTCCCCAGGCAAGGTTCTGGCCACACAAGACGCTTCGGCCCGATTAAGTCTGTGCAAGCACTTCAAGCTGGTTAGTTTTCACGCCAGTCAGAAAGCGTGTAACTTTTCGGAAGTAGCCAATCGCAGCTTTTGTTAAAGCGATGCTTTGCAGTTTGGATAAGTAAGATAGGCTGCCCAGGAATCTACTTGACCCGATCTTCATGTGTTTCGAAACAGCATGAAACCCAGCTTGGATCGCGACTGACCAATCAACGAGCGGTTTTTCATTTTTGAAAATGACTGTCTTTTGATTAATGACGCGGAATTTTGCCTGTGTATTTCAGAGGTGCTGGGTGGGCTCTTGTCTATCCTTCTACTCTGGGCGGTGACTATTGTATTAATAGTCCTGGCCATATTTCGAATGTTCAACCTTGGTGCTGAGTTGAACGGCCCTGTTGCCCTGGTTACTGCAGGAGTGGCCCTTCTGGTCGATTTAATGTAAGTATTTCAAATAGCCAATCAATGACTTTTCATTTCAAGCAATCAAATATTGGTTCTCCTCGCAGCTTGCAGGTATAATCACTTGCAAATCCAACAATCAAATTGGTTCTTTTTCGTTCGGTGTTACCTCATTGAAGCCTGTGTAATATCGGACTTCCACTAAAATTGAAGTTAACCCTTCGGCAATAGATCTGCCCCTGTAGCAGCGAAAGATGCATTGCCGTGTGGCTCCCCGCGGTTCGTTCTCCTGCTCTGTTTCCTATCTCTTCAACATAGGAAATACTTAATCAATGATAACTGGACTATTTTCGACCTCTGAAGTTGCCAAAATTATCATACATGTAGACATAATGGTCCTTTCTCGGAAAAGTGCTATACTTTGATCCATATTTACCGTCTATATCCATATTTACCGTCTATATCCATATTTACCATCTAGAAAATAGAGCAGAAGAACAAACCGTGGGTGCCACACGTTAATGCACCTGTTGCTGCTATCCGAGCAGATCTATTTTCTAAAGATTGACTTCTTTTTTAGTGGAAATAGGTGATGAGCCGTAAATGGTTCCGATTGACCTACTCTCATTTTTAACAAAGCGTAGGTTCTAACTTACTACAGTTTTCACATCAACCATATGTATATAGATGTAAATCAAACTGGACTGAATGTTCCAGCTTAAATGGAAATTTTTGAGTTTAGGAATGTTGTGAAATTTTGCCGCGCAAGCAGATGTGTTTAATAATTTGTAAAAAATCTAAATATGTTGAAGCTTGAACATGTATTCAAACTGTTCCTTATTTATCGCAGACAGAGAGCCAATGCCTGTGTGGCAGACAGATAGACAAATGCTTCTGTGACAGACAGAGAGACAAGTGCCTGTGTGACCGACAGAGAGACAATTGCCTGTGTGACAAACAGAAAGACAAATGCCTCTGTGACAGACAGAGAGACAAATGTCTGTGTGGCACGCAGAGAGACAAATGCCTGTGTGACAGACACAGAGACAAATGCATGTATAGCAGAGAGATCGACAAATGCCTGTGTGAAAGACAGAGACAAATGCCTCTGTGACAGACAGAGAGACAAATGTTTGTGTGACAGACAAAGAGACAATTGCCTGTGTGACAGACAGAGACAAATGCCTCTGTGACAGACAGAGAGACAAGTGCCTGTTTGACCGACAGAGAGACAATTGGCTGTGTGACAGACAGAAAGGCAAATGCCTCTGTGACAGACAGAGAGACAAATGCCTGTGTGACAGACAGAGATACCATTGCCTGTGTGGCAGACAGGGAGACAAATGCCTCTGTGACAGACAGAGAGACAAATGTCTGTGTGGCAGACAGAGATACCATTGCCTCTGTCAGACAGAGAGACAAATACCTGTGTGGTAAACCAAGATAAAGAATCAAAGTCTTTTTTATGAATAGCACAAAAAGAACCATAATAATCCTAACTCAAAAGGTCCCAAAAAATGAATCTATGTACTATTCTGAGAGACAAATGTCTGTGTGGCAGACAGAGAGACAAATGCCTGTGTGACAGACAGAGGTACCATTGCCTCTGTCAGACAGAGAGACAAATACCTGTGTGGTAAACCAAGATAAAGAATCAAAGTCTTTTTTATGAATAGCACAAAAAGAACCATAATAATCCTAACTCAAAAGGTCCCAAAAAATGAATCTATGTACTATTCTGAGAGACAAATGCCTGTGTGGCAGACAGAGAGACAAATGCCTGTGACAGAGGAAAGACAAATTCCTCTGTAACAGACAGAGAGACAATGCCTCTGTGACAGATCGCTAGACGAAAAGACAAATGCCTCTGTGACAGACAGAGAGACAGATGTCTGTGTGGCAGACAGGGAGACCATTGCCTCTGTGTCAGACAGAGAGACAGATGTCTGTGTGGCAGACAGGGAGACCATTGCCTCTGTGTCAGACAGAGAGACAGATGTCTGTGTGGCAGACAGGGGGGCCATTGCCTCTGTGTCAGACAGAGAGACAGATGTCTGTGTGGCAGACAGGGAGACCATTGCCTCTGTGTCAGACAGAGAGACAGATGTCTGTGTGGCAGACAGGGAGACCAATGCCTCTGTGTCAGACAGAGAGACAGATGTCTGTGTGGCAGACAGGGAGACCATTGCCTCTGTGTCAGACAGAGAGACAGATGTCTATGTGGCAGACAGGGAGACCAATGCCTCTGTGTCAGACAGAGAGACAGATGTCTGTGTGGCAGACAGGGAGACCATTGCCTCTGTGTCAGACAGAGAGACAGATGTCTGTGTGGCAGACAGGGAGACCATTGCCTCTGTGTCAGACAGAGAGACAGATGTCTGTGTGGCAGACAGGGGGGCCATTGCCTCTGTGTCAGACAGAGAGACAGATGTCTGTGTGGCAGACAGGGAGACCATTGCCTCTGTGTCAGACAGAGAGACAGATGTCTGTGTGGCAGACAGGGAGACCAATGCCTCTGTGTCAGACAGAGAGACAGATGTCTGTGTGGCAGACAGGGAGACCATTGCCTCTGTGTCAGACAGAGAGACAGATGTCTATGTGGCAGACAGGGAGACCAATGCCTCTGTGTCAGACAGAGAGACAGATGTCTGTGTGGCAGACAGGGAGACCATTGCCTCTGTGTCAGACAGAGAGACAGATGTCTGTGTGGCAGACAGGGAGACCATTGCCTCTGTGTCAGACAGAGACAAATATCTGTGTGGTAAACCAAGATAAAGAACCAAAGTCTATTTTATGAATAGCAAAAATAAACCTAACTCCAAGAGGTCCCCAAAAATGATTCTATGTACTGTTCTGAAAGACCAAGAAGAACCAATATCTCTAAGAGTGTAAGAATAGAATCACACTGACTGATGAGCCTAGGTTAAGCTCCGTTATTGAGGCTTGTATAGCATACACATGTTGGAGGACGTCTTATCTAGGTCGACTACATCACAAAGTTAGAGCACGATGATTGTAGGCAACTTGGCTAGCGAAGATGGCTGAAGAATGAATTTTGTTGGTGTCCAAAAAGAAACCATTGTATTATTTCATTTTCTGTCTTTTTTTCAGAACCATTCTGGTAATAGCTCCGGAATATTTCACCCGCTGTTGTAAGACAAATAAAGGCCTTAAGGGATATGATCCAGTTAAGGCAAGACTTAAAAACGCCACGAATATCAGCGTCCTGTCAGCATTCTGGCATTTAGTATGTGACGCCATCCATAGCATTGGTGTCATTGCCGCTGCGGCCATCATTTACTTCCGGGTGAGTAAGAAAACCAAAATAACACTGCACTTAACTAGATCTTGTCGATGAAAATACATACATGTACTCTCATTCGCATTTAATTGCCGTTTTATTTTAACTTTAAAATAATTGAAAGCATATAATTTGTAATTTTCGTGAAAGTGGATTGAACGACACTTCCCATATAGTCTGTGATTTCGTGAAAGTAGACTGAACGATACTTGGTTCTCCCATTATAGTTTGTGATTTACTGAAGTTAGATTGAACGATACTCCCCATATAGATGGTGATTTCATGAAGGTAGACTGAACAACACTCGCCAAATAGTTTATGATTTCGTGATGGTACACTGAAGAACACTCGCCAAATAGTTTGTGATTTCGGGAAGTCAGATTGAGCGATACTTCCCATATAGTTTGTGATTTCATGAAGGTAGACTGAAGAACACTCGCCAAATAGTTTGTGATTTCGGGAAGTCAGATTGAGCGATACTCCCCATATAGTTTGTGACTTCGTGAAGGTGGACTGAACGGTACTCTCCATATTGTTTGTGATTTGGTGAAGTTAGATTGAACGATACTCCCCATATAGTTTGTGATTTCGTGATGGTACACTGAAGAACACTCGCCAAATAGTTTGTGATTTCGGGAAGTCAGATTGAGCGATACTCCCCATATAGTTTGTGACTTCGTGAAGGTGGACTGAACGGTACGCTCCATATTGTTTGTGATTTGGTGAAGTTAGATTGAACGATACTCCCCATATAGTTTGTGACTTCGTGAAGGTGGACTGAACGGTACTCTCCATATTGTTTGTGATTTGGTGAAGTTAGATTGAACGATACTCCCCATATAGTTTGTCATTTCGTGAAGGTAGACTGAACGATACTCTCCATATTGTTTGTGATTTGGTGAAGTTAGATTGAACGATACTCCCCATATAGTTTGTGATTTCATGAAGGTAGACTGAAGAACACTCGCCAAATAGTTTGTGATTTCGGGAAGTCAGATTGAGCGATACTCCCCATATAGTTTGTGACTTCGTGAAGGTGGACTGAACGGTACTCTCCATATTGTTTGTGATTTGGTGAAGTTAGATTGAACGATACTCCCCATATAGTTTGTGATTTCGTGATGGTACACTGAAGAACACTCGCCAAATAGTTTGTGATTTCGGGAAAGCAGATTGAGCGATACTCCCCATATAGTTTGTGACTTCGTGAAGGTGGACTGAACGGTACTCTCCATATTGTTTGTGATTTGGTGAAGTTAGATTGAACGATACTCCCCATATAGTTTGTGACTTCGTGAAGGTGGACTGAACGGTACTCTCCATATTGTTTGTGATTTGGTGAAGTTAGATTGAACGATACTCCCCATATAGTTTGTCATTTCGTGAAGGTAGACTGAACGATACTCTCCATATTGTTTGTGATTTGGTGAAGTTAGATTGAACGATACTCCCCATATAGTTTGTCATTTCGTGAAGGTAGACTGAACGATACTCTCCATATTGTTTGTGATTTCGGGAAGTGAGATTGAACGATACTCCCCATATAGTTTGTGACTTCGTGCAGGTGGACTGAACGGTACTCTCCATATTGTTTGTGATTTGGTGAAGTTAGATTGAACGATACTCCTCATATAGTTTGTGATTTGGTGAAGTTAGATTGAACGGTACTCCCCATATAGTTAGTGATTTCGTGAAGGTAGACTGAACAACACTCGCCAAATAGTTTGTGATTTCGTGAAGGTAGACTGAACAATTACAACGCATATAGGATAAGTGGGAAGAGGTGCCGACATACTGACAGAGCCACATGACTTTATAGTATAGTCTTCTGGTTAACCTATTCTAAAGCACATACCAAGAATCTAATGATTCGTGATTTGTGTTGTATCTCAGGTACGCTTTTATTGTACCTGTTCATGTGGCAACTTGGATGACATGACCACACGGCCCATAGCACTGGCATAAGCGGGATTAGATACAAATCTAGAGAGCTATGATGGAAATGCTCTGAGAACTCGTACATTGGCAATTGGTGAGCTGTGTCGCTGTGACAACTCGCACACCGGGGATTGATAAGCTGCATCACTCGCCAAATAGTTTGTGATTTCGTGAAGGTAGACTAAGCGATACTCTCCATATAGTTTGTGATTTGGTGAAGTTAGACTGAACGATATTCCTCATATAATTTGTGATTTCGTGAAGGTAGACTAAGCGATACTCCCCATATAGTTTGTGATTTGGTGAAGTTGGATTGAACGATACTCCCCATATAGTCTGTGATTTCTTGACGGTAGACTGAGCGATACTCCTCATATAGTTTGTTATTTAGTGAAGGTAGTGTAGTAACTTCAGCTACCTAGATACTAGCCAGTATAGAAGACAGGCCTACCTGCAGGTTAAAACTGTGAGAGAAGTCGTGTCACGTCTGTTGCAGTCCAGGTCAAGTCGTTCTCTGGCTCCTTTACCAAGCCCGCGAGTTACTCTGATTGGCTAATGGACAATCAGCGCCCTCTACCAAGGGGAGATAACTCTATAATAAAGCACTCCCCTGACACTATTCGTTAATGGTCTAATTCTGGCAAGTGAGAAAACCTATTCTTACTACACTCTTCCCCCTTTTCTTTTTTTTTTTAAGGAAGGGCGTACCAGCGACTGCAGTCTAAAACTCCAGCAAAGTATTCGCAAGGATAAAAAACATACCATAAAAGTACGGAACTGTACCTAAAGCTTCCCCTACTTTGAACTGGGCTAAAAACCGGACATTACCTAATAACAAGCTACCTAATATTAGTCCGACAATAAAATACCCAACCCCAGATCATGGAAGCTGATCTCTAACCCCAACCCTCAGGTCGATTTTTCAACAGACCTCTAATTTCCCAAAGAAGACCCAAAGGAGCTGGAGCGAACTGGCCCACTTTAAGTACCAGTCCGACTCACTATGGAATCTACCTTTTCCCCCAACCTCCCCTTCCCCTCATAAATTAAGGGCTCACTCAATTTTATAATGTCAGCCCCTCTTAAACTGAGAGACTAGCTACACTATACAGCCTGTCAAGAAACAGACTGACTAATGAAATAATTGCCAGACTCTCCTACATTGAGGGACTGACTAATCAGACAGTCTATAAAGTTTTGACTAACTGACTATATCAGACAGTCTATCAAGTTTTGACTAACTGACTATATCAGACAGTCTATCAAGTTTTGACTAACGACAATAGCGACAATAACTTTTAGACTGTCAGCACTCGATGAGAGCTTGCTCAGTTTGAAAACCTATCAGTCCCTATTAAATTGAAAGACTGGCTACATGTATAATCAGGCTGATCAAGGAATAACTGCCAGACTTCCCTAACTAGAGGGACTGGCTATATCAGATATCCCATCAAGAATAGTCTGACTTAGGCAATAACTGCAAGACACTCAGTCTCTCAATAGTTGAGTGACTGGCTAACGAACATAGTCTGACTAAAACAACAGTAACTGCCTGTCAGTCCTCCATACATTGTGGGACTACTCATATAGCTCAAGGCTTCAGGAAACCAGTATCCTCTGTATGCATCAACAGAGACACACACATGAAGAATCAACGCATGTGAAACACCCGTGCACAAGGTGCCGCTAACACGTCAACTCAACATGTGGATGAATCTGCAGGACCAGAAGGAATATCGGAATCCATTGAACAGAAGTGCACTGCGTTGCTGATGTTACCGCATTGCCAATGATCAATTAGCCAGGGTCTGAATAAACATATCCAAAATGATCCCCGAATTTGATCAGACATAATGCTCCACAGTGAGCATTCAACCAAACAAGGTCAAGGCTTGTCCGATGTCTGACTTTTATTTCAGACCCTGATTCAATAAATTTAAACCGGGATGACAAACACCGGTGCATAACTCACTGGGGCTTCCATAGAGAAGACACAAGCAGAGTTGTGGCCACAAACTCCCTTGGCCCTGTGTCTCCAACATGGATTGCCCCGTCATTCTCTCCCCTTGTTAATTCATCCATCACAATTCGCACACACCTCGGCAAAAACTCATTTAGCATCCAAGTAACTTCCATTTAACCACTGCCGAATGATGTGGCCAACCGTGAGGGTTGTTAACCCACAGATAAATTACCCAACCCGCCATTCCACAACCCCATCCACTACACTTTCACTCAAACCATTCTCCTAACCCCCTAAAAGTTAAACATATCTCCACTGCAACACACATTGCACATTTTTCCAACACATATCACGTCCTCCCAACACACCATTCTAAAATAGGTACACACACCACACTCTACTGAACACTCAATCTACCAAAAATGATCATTCTAAAATATAGGTCCACACATCACAAATCAACCAACACACCATTATCCAACACCCCACATCACTATTCAACATCCACACATATCACAGATTTCTTGTCAGACATTTTATCATTTTTTTATCTTTCCCCCCAAAAAGAACAACCGACACAACATCAAACCAAAATGCCACATCACCTACATCAAAATACAAAGACATCAACATCAAAATCAACTCAAACCAGTGTGCTAGATGGCACCACATGCCAATGCCCACTGTCAATCTGCATTGCCCCCTAACATTGCCAATGCTAAAAGAGAACTAAACTGAAGCATTGTCCAAACCGGTCATCATGCATCAACATTTTACTGCAGGAACCCCCATGTTCCCAATAACCAGGGCCTTCTTCCTAAAGTCAACGACACAGCCATAAGCGGACAGAAAGTCCGAGCCCAGTAACAAATCCTGAACCACCGGGGCTACAACCATGTCTCCAAAACAGTTAAACCCTGCAATGGAAAGGGGAACCTGTCGAACCAACATTCCCATACTGGCCGTACCCTGAAATGCACCAGTTAGCTTAATGGGAGTGGATGACAGTCCCATAAGCCCTAACTTTCCAAATAATTCTGGACTCATCACTGTTACCTGAGAAGCAGTATCCACTTTCGCATTCACTGGAACGGACCCGACCCTGACCGGAACTACCATTGCCCCCTTCCGAGCCCCAGACACGGCAACGCCTCGAACGGCAGCAGTCGACCCAGCACAATCTGACAAGGCAGGTCCTCCTGTGGTAACCAACCCGTCAAGATTAGTGCGAACGGGGCAACTTCGACTTATGTGCCCTAATCGGCGACAAAGATGGCATCGTACTTGGGGACATCGGAAGCTCTTATGCCCATTTTTCCCACAAGAGTAACAGGTAACTCTGTTAATAGGGGCTTCACAGGCTACCGGTAGCTTGGGAGGAGTAACAAGTCTCAATGGAGACTCACCCCGACCCTCCCGTAAAAAATCCCCTCCCACAGGCTCGAGTTCTGTGGAAACTAGACGGACCTCTGCTACATTCAAAGCTTGATGATTATACAGTGAGGCGTTGACACATGTCAACGCATCCTGAATAGTTCTGGGGTCTTTCTCCATGGCAAACAAAACTATAGCCTGTGGTTCATGACAACCTTTGAAAAATTGCTCCACAGCTATCGATTCGACTAACTCACGTGGAGCCCCCGGATACCCCTTCACAGCTAACTCAACACACCTATAAGCAAAATCAGCCAAAGTGTCATCGGCCCCCCGCTCCTCCAACTGCAACCGATGTCGGATTGCTTGAGGAGGCTCGAGATCACCATACCGTTTGTCTAAGGCTTCAAGAAGCTCATCAAAAGAATTACAAACTGCTTTCGGTAAGAAAGAGTAATACTCGATGGCCTTGCCATGCATGCACTCAGTCAGACGCTTTAGAGATTTTGCCTTGCTCCACTTCCGATCTTGAGCTTCTAATTCAAATTTAATTTTAAACGGCGACCAACCTTTGGCATCGCCGGAAAAAACTAATGTTTTCGGAAGTGAACGGCTGCTACTACGTGTGAAAGGTGATGCCGAGGGGCTACGGCCACGTGATGTTAAAGGGCTACGGCTACGCCAGCGTACTGTTCGAGGACCACGGAGAAGTCGACGTGATCTCGAACTCGCTTTATGTTGCCGGATAGGCTGCGGAACATTTGACCCTATTAAATTATCTCCCTTGTCCTCCTGACCATGAGCAATGTCAGAATGATCAATGGATGGAGAGGAATGGCTACCTTTGTGCTCCTCCCCAACCTTACTATGTGAAGGGACGAAAGGGTCAGAGATGGGCACAGAAGGGTGCTCCACCCTCTGATGATGCCCTGACCCCTCACAAGCATCCACCACTCCTGCATCCATATAATGTGCATGCTGGGCACCCTCACCAGCATTGCATTCCCCACCCCCCAACCCCGGCATTTGCGCAACATTGACCACAGACAAATTTTCCTGCTCAACGTTGCCCATTGACAGCCTAACATCACCAGTCTGCACTGAACTAGCATCAGCCCCCACCCCTCTAACCATTGGAGTAGACGTCTGGCCACGCATCATGGTCACCAGCATTCCAACCTGGTCCCCCATGTTGGTAAACCCTGCCCCTAATTTATCATCCATCCCCCTCAAGTGAGAATCCATCCCTATCAATTCCGTTCCCACCCAGCTCTCCAATTTACAAACATTCTGTACACATTCTCTCAAGCTCTCAGAGATCCCCTCCTGGTTAGATACCAGCTGATCGATTTTGATAACACATTCTGTCAAGGTCTGAGAGAGACTCTGAACAACAGATTCCCTTTCCCCCCTTAAATTTTGAATGTGATTTTCCATCTCAGTTCGCAATTCGCCTACATGTTTTTCAATTAAATCTGAAACATACTCAGGGCAAATGGAAACATCTACCCCACTAATAAGAGAATTCTCCATCAAAGGATTCTTCTGGAATTGTTCAATATTATGTGCCATTGATACGTCTACTGGTACCAGTTCTGTCATGGTGTGAATTGTGGGACTCCACAAAAATGCAAATGAAAATATTCAATAAACCGCAATACTCACTTCCAAAATGGCTGCCATGAAATAAATTTATCTGCCTTACTTGATTGGTCAAAATACTATTAACCAGACTCGCCTCCAATGGTACAAATCTAGCTACAATAAATTCCAATCAAACTGCAGGAAAAATAAAATGCACAGCTCAAAATTTGCCGGTCAACCAACTTGACAGCAATGGCTGTGATGCACAATAAATTCTGTTTTCTGTATAAAACAGAAATAAGTAGTTGTATCAACTACTCACACTCAGTGAGTTTCCACTCCAGAAACTCACTAGAAAAAATGAAACTGAATGCACACACGTTACCGCAGTCAATGCGTTCAAGTGTGCTTATTCAACTCAAACCCATCAGGAAAAATGAAAAAGAACAAGACCCTTCAAAACAAGTGCATCACGCGTTACCACAGTCAACGCGTTGTTGCAACTTCCCTGTGGAGTCCAAAAACTAGAAACAAACCAAGCCAAATAAAATACAAAATAATCGCTGTCTCTAGTGGCCCAGTTAGTGCCTAAGGGCTCAATAGAATGTGTGTTGAATACCAAACAATCATCAAATGGTGTCAATCAATACCAAATGAGACGGAGTTATCAACAATCATAGTCTATTTCCCAAAATAAATAGGATCAAAATTCACCAAGTTGGAATTTTGCAATCAACTAAATTATGGCTGCTTATCTATTCAAAATGTCTTTCAAATGTTCCCAAAATCAACTGGTGTTGCCCAACAATACCCGATTACACTCTAATCGGGTGCAATGTTGATGCCACACCAATTGTTTTTATTTTTTATTTATTTTTTTTTTTTTTCAACTAAATGTAAGAGTGTGTGTTTTAATAAACACCAATCACTCAACCAAAATCAGATGGTGTCACTTGACACCACCAGACCACTATGTAATTGAGTGTAGCGCCGATATGTCAACACTCAACAGAACAAATTTTTATTTTTTATTTTTTTTTTTTTCAAAGTAAACCCAAGGACGAGTGTTTGAGTAAACACCAAACTCTCAATCAAAATCAGATGGTGTCACTTAACACCACCAGACCACAATCAAATTGAGTGCAGTGTTGATATGTCAACACTCAAATCTCAAAATACAACCAGAGGTTGTGTTGTATTGAATACCAAACAAGTAAATCTATTGAAACATTAATTTGAATGTTCTATGCCATGGCTAGCAAGAATTTCAATCAAACGAGAGAAAATCCCCCACATTCAATGTAAGCACCAGCTAATCCCTCGCGCAATAGCTCCCAGGAAATAGCCAGGTGAACTTGACGACGAAATTGGGCGAATTCCAAAAATTACTAAATTGAACTCTAGCCTTTAGGCCATAGATTTTCAGTGAATGTCCCAATCAAATTCACAAAAACTGACCACCGGAAAAGTCAATGTAGTTTGACCGATAATACAAAGCCAAACTATTGCTATACATTGTAAGTCGACCACACCAGTGAAAAGTGGTCAACAGAAATTGACAGTGCGATAGACTCCCACAAACAAGTCTCGATAAGACAACCGTGGCACAGCAAGAATAACCACAATTTGTCAACAGCACAACTGATGAATCCACGTACATCACAAGGTCATGCAGTACATGACCCTGTACCCCAAACTCAATCACCGAACCGAAAGGAAATGACTAATCTGACCGCATTCAGTCATTAAAACTTCATCACATGCTCCAAATCTTCTACAAAAACCCCAACATTACCAACCCAACCAAGCACATACAAAATATAATTATCACGGAACAGGACTATGAACAAAACACAAAAATACACATATGGACACACAAACAGTACCGGTACACATACATGACAACACAAACATTAACATATAAACCATTCAAATATTGCACCTTCAAAACCTTTATCCCAACTTCTACTCCTAATTTTCCCTACCAAATACTATCTCAGAAAAAAAAAAAATACTTCAAAATTCACCAAATCACACAAAATTCTAGCTAAATCTAAGGTGCAATATTGAAGGCAACCAGCAGGCAAGTCTGCCCGCTACACTGGCCATCTAACCAACCTAAACAATTACAATCCTATTCCTTTTTATTCCCGAATGTAACCCTTCAAGTTACTGTCGTTGTTGTTGTTGTTCCAAATAACAACAACGTGTCAGTAAACTCGCAAAATTTTCAAAAGGAACGCGAACTCAAACCAAATTGTAACCTGGGGTAGTTCAAAATAACCCCGCTTCACTCGCGATAAATTATACCCAGACAAATATGGCAAATCAAGTCGATCTGACGAAAGAGAAGACTATCAAGGGTCCAATTTTCGTCACAACACACAGATTGTTTTTGGCTAAATTCACGAAACAATCATTGTCAAACTACTCCATATATTGCACAGAGCTTCAGAACTATTGCTGTATAATCTTTAGTTCACAACCAATGAAAGCCAAATCAATTTCATTTGGAAAATCCGCCATCGCGAAAAAACGTGACCATGACGACGAGAAAAAAAAAATATTCCAGAACTTCGCTGGAAGCTCAAATTTTCACAAAACCCCTTTCATAAAGTAGCACACTTCCAGTTTATATCGACCCAATCGTAACTGAAAGCCAACAAGTTTGTCAGGACTCGGAAATGAAGATTTTCACACCCCAATTTTCAAAACCTCAAAATGGCCGCCCATCTGGACACTGCATTCAGACCGCCATCAAGACGTAAATTTGCCTAATAATAACCGCAAATCTACGCTTAATACTTTAACTTCTGACGCCAATTGTAGTAACTTCAGCTACCTAGATACTAGCCAGTATAGAAGACAGGCCTACCTGCAGGTTAAAACTGTGAGAGAAGTCGTGTCACGTCTGTTGCAGTCCAGGTCAAGTCGTTCTCTGGCTCCTTTACCAAGCCCGCGAGTTACTCTGATTGGCTAATGGACAATCAGCGCCCTCTACCAAGGGGAGATAACTCTATAATAAAGCACTCCCCTGACACTATTCGTTAATGGTCTAATTCTGGCAAGTGAGAAAACCTATTCTTACTACAGTAGACTGAGCGATACTCCCCACTTAGTTTGTGATTTCGTCAAGGTAGACTGAACAACACTCCCATATAGTTTGTGATTTCGTGATGGTAGATTGAACGATACTTCCCATATAGTTTATTATTTAGTGAAGGAAAATTGAACGACATTCCTCGTATAGTTTTTTTTTTATTTCGTGAAGGTAGACTGAACAATACTCCCCTTATAGTTTGTGATTTCGTGAAGGTAAACTGAACGACACTCGTCGGGGTAGAATGAACAATACCCGGTACTCCCCATAAAGTTTGTGATTTCGTGAAGGTAAACTGAACGACACTCGTCAGGGTAGAATGAACAATACCCGGTACTCCCCATAAAGTTTGCGATTTCGTGAAGGTAAACTGAACGACACTCGTCAGGGTAGAATGAACAATACCCGGTACTCCCCATATAGTTTGTGATTTCGTGAAGGTAGACTGAACGACACTCGTCAGGGTAGAATGAACAATACCCGGTACTCCCCATAAAGTTTGTGATTTCGTGAAGGTAAACTGAACGACACTCGTCAGGGTAGAATGAACAATACCCGGTACTCCCCATATAGTTTGCGATTTCGTGAAGGTAAACTGAATGACACTCCCCTTATAGTTTGTGATTTCGTGAAGGTAAACTGAACGACACTCGTCAGGGTAGAATGAACAATACCCGGTACTCCCCATATAGTTTGCGATTTCGTGAAGGTAAACTGAACGACACTCCCCTTATAGTTTGTGATTTCGTGAAGGTAAACTGAACGACACTCGTCAGGGTAGAATGAACATATACTCCCCATATAGTTTGATTTCGGTACTCCCCAAATAGTTGACACTCCCCGATTTCGTGAAGGTAAACTGAATGACACTCCCCTTATAGTTTGTGATTTCGTGAAGGTAAACTGAACGACACTCGTCAGGGTAGAATGAACAATACCCGGTACTCCCCATATAGTTTGCGATTTCGTGAAGGTAAACTGAACGACACTCCCCTTATAGTTTGTGATTTCGTGAAGGTAAACTGAACGACACAATACCCCTCCCCATATAGTTTGCGATTTCGTGAAGGTAAACTGAATGACACTCCCCTTATAGTTTGTGATTTCGTGAAGGTAAACTGAACGCTCCCCATATAGTTTGCGATTTCGTGAAGGTAAACTGAAGGTGAAAACTGAACGACACTCCCCTTATAGTTTGTGATTTCGTGAAGGTAAACTGAACGACACTCGTCAGGGTAGAATGAACAATACCCGGTACTCCCCATATAGTTTGCGATTTCGTGAAGGTAAACTGAATGACACTCCCCTTATAGTTTGTGATTTCGTGAAGGTAAACTGAACGACACTCGTCAGGGTAGAATGAACAATACCCGGTACTCCCCATATAGTTTGCGATTTCGTGAAGGTAAACTGAACGACACTCCCCTTATAGTTTGTGATTTCGTGAAGGTAAATTGAACGACACTCGTCAGGGTAGAATGAACAATACCCGGTACTCCCCATAAAGTTTGCGATTTCGTGAAGGTAAACTGAACGACACTCGTCAGGGTAGAATGAACAATACCCGGTACTCCCCATATAGTTTGTGATTTCGTGAAGGTAGACTGAACGACACTCGTCAGGGTAGAATGAACAATACCCGGTACTCCCCATAAAGTTTGTGATTTCGTGAAGGTAAACTGAACGACACTCGTCAGGGTAGAATGAACAATACCCGGTACTCCCCATAAAGTTTGCGATTTCGTGAAGGTAAACTGAACGACACTCGTCAGGGTAGAATGAACAATACCCGGTACTCCCCATATAGTTTGTGATTTCGTGAAGGTAGACTGAACGACACTCGTCAGGGTAGAATGAACAATACCCGGTACTCCCCATAAAGTTTGTGATTTCGTGAAGGTAAACTGAACGACACTCGTCAGGGTAGAATGAACAATACCCGGTACTCCCCATATAGTTTGCGATTTCGTGAAGGTAAACTGAATGACACTCCCCTTATAGTTTGTGATTTCGTGAAGGTAAACTGAATGACACTCCCCTTATAGTTTGTGATTTCGTGAAGGTAAACTGAACGACACTCCCCTTATAGTTTGTGATTTCGTGAAGGTAAACTGAATGACACTCCCCTTATAGTTTGTGATTTCGTGAAGGTAAACTGAACGACACTCCCCTTATAGTTTGTGATTTCGTGAAGGTATACTGAACGACACTCCCCTTATAGTTTGTGATTTCGTGAAGGTAAACTGAACGACACTCCCCTTATAGTTTGTGATTTCGTGAAGGTAAACTGAACGACACTCCCCTTATAGTTTGTGATTTCGTGAAGGTATACTGAACAATACTCCCCTTATAGTTTGTGATTTCGTGAAGGTAAACTGAACGACACTCCCCTTATAGTTTGTGATTTCGTGAAGGTAAACTGAACGACACTCCCCTTATAGTTTGTGATTTCGTGAAGGTAAACTGAATGACACTCCCCTTATAGTTTGTGATTTCGTGAAGGTAAACTGAACGACACTCCCCTTATAGTTTGTGATTTCGTGAAGGTATACTGAACAATACTCCCCTTATAGTTTGTGATTTCGTGAAGGTAAACTGAACGACACTCCCCTTATAGTTTGTGATTTCGTGAAGGTAAACTGAACGACACTCCCCTTATAGTTTGTGATTTCGTGAAGGTAAACTGAATGACACTCCCCTTATAGTTTGTGATTTCGTGAAGGTAAACTGAACGACACTCCCCTTATAGTTTGTGATTTCGTGAAGGTAAACTGAATGACACTCCCCTTATAGTTTGTGATTTCGTGAAGGTAAACTGAATGACACTCCCCTTATAGTTTGTGATTTCGTGAAGGTAAACTGAATGACACTCCCCTTATAGTTTGTGATTTCGTGAAGGTAACTGAACGACACTCCCCTTATAGTTTGTGATTTCGTGAAGGTAAACTGAACGACACTCCCCTTATAGTTTGTGATTTCGTGAAGGTAAACTGAACGACACTCCCCTTATAGTTTGTGATTTCGTGAAGGTAAACTGAACGACACTCCCCTTATAGTTTGTGATTTCGTGAAGGTATACTGAACAATACTCCCCTTATAGTTTGTGATTTCGTGAAGGTAAACTGAACGACACTCCCCTTATAGTTTGTGATTTCGTGAAGGTATACTGAACAATACTCCCCTTATAGTTTGTGATTTCGTGAAGGTAAACTGAACGACACTCCCCTTATAGTTTGTGATTTCGTGAAGGTAAACTGAACGACACTCCCCTTATAGTTTGTGATTTCGTGAAGGTAAACTGAACGACACTCCCCTTATAGTTTGTGATTTCGTGAAGGTAAACTGAATGACACTCCCCTTATAGTTTGTGATTTCGTGAAGGTAAACTGAATGACACTCCCCTTATAGTTTGTGATTTCGTGAAGGTAAACTGAATGACACTCCCCTTATAGTTTGTGATTTCGTGAAGGTAAACTGAACAACACTCCCCATATAGTTTGTGATTTCGTGAAGGTATACTGAACAATACTCCCTATAGTTTGGTGATTTCGTGAAGGTAAACTGAACGACACTCCCCTTATAGTTTGTGATTTCGTGTGAAGGTAAACTGAATGACACTCCCTTTATAGTTTGTGATTTCGTGAAGGTAAACTGAATGACACTCCCCATATAGTTTGCGATTTCGTGAAGGTAAACTGAATGACACTCCCCTTATAGTTTGTGATTTCGTGAAGGTAAACTGAATGACACTCCCCTTATAGTTTGTGATTTCGTGAAGGTAAACTGAATGACACTCCCCTTATAGTTTGTGATTTCGTGAAGGTAAACTGAATGACACTCCCCTTATAGTTTGTGATTTCGTGAAGGTAAACTGAACGACACTCCCCTTATAGTTTGTGATTTCGTGAAGGTAAACTGAACGACACTCCCCTTATAGTTTGTGATTTCGTGAAGGTATACTGAACAATACTCCCCTTATAGTTTGTGATTTCGTGAAGGTAAACTGAACGACACTCCCCTTATAGTTTGTGATTTCGTGAAGGTATACTGAACAATACTCCCCTTATAGTTTGTGATTTCGTGAAGGTAAACTGAACGACACTCCCCTTATAGTTTGTGATTTCGTGAAGGTAAACTGAACGACACTCCCCTTATAGTTTGTGATTTCGTGAAGGTAAACTGAATGACACTCCCCTTATAGTTTGTGATTTCGTGAAGGTAAACTGAACGACACTCCCCTTATAGTTTGTGATTTCGTGAAGGTAAACTGAATGACACTCCCCTTATAGTTTGTGATTTCGTGAAGGTAAACTGAACGACACTCCCCTTATAGTTTGTGATTTCGTGAAGGTAAACTGAACGACACTCCCCTTATAGTTTGTGATTTCGTGAAGGTAAACTGAACGACACTCCCCTTATAGTTTGTGATTTCGTGAAGGTATACTGAACAATACTCCCCTTATAGTTTGTGATTTCGTGAAGGTAAACTGAACGACACTCCCCTTATAGTTTGTGATTTCGTGAAGGTATACTGAACAATACTCCCCTTATAGTTTGTGATTTCGTGAAGGTAAACTGAACGACACTCCCCTTATAGTTTGTGATTTCGTGAAGGTAAACTGAACGACACTCCCCTTATAGTTTGTGATTTCATTGAAGGTATACTGAATAATTACTCCTTATAGTTTGTGATTTCGTGAAGGTAAACTGAACGACACTCACTATAGTTTGTGATTTCGTGAAGGTATACTGAACAATACTCCCCTTATAGTTTGTGATTTCGTGAAGGTAAACTGAACGACACTCCCCTTATAGTTTGTGATTTCGTGAAGGTATACTGAACAATACTCCCCTTATAGTTTGTGATTTCGTGAAGGTAAACTGAACGACACTCCCCTTATAGTTTGTGATTTCGTGAAGGTAAACTGAACGACACTTATAGTTTGTGATTTCGTGAAGGTAAACTGAACGACACTCCCCTTATAGTTTGTGATTTCGTGAAGGTAAACTGAACGACACTCCCCTTATAGTTTGTGATTTCGTGAAGGTAAACTGAACGACACTCCCCTTATAGTTTGTGATTTCGTGAAGGTATACTGAACAATACTCCCCTTATAGTTTGTGATTTCGTGAAGGTAAACTGAACGACACTCCCCTTATAGTTTGTGATTTCGTGAAGGTAAACTGAACGACACTCCCCTTATAGTTTGTGATTTCGTGAAGGTAAACTGAACGACACTCCCCTTATAGTTTGTGATTTCGTGAAGGTAAACTGAATGACACTCCCCTTATAGTTTGTGATTTCGTGAAGGTAAACTGAATGACACTCCCCTTATAGTTTGTGATTTCGTGAAGGTAAACTGAATGACACTCCCCTTATAGTTTGTGATTTCGTGAAGGTAAACTGAATGACACTCCCCTTATAGTTTGTGATTTCGTGAAGGTAAACTGAACGACACTCCCCTTATAGTTTGTGATTTCGTGAAGGTATACTGAACGACACTCCCCTTATAGTTTGTGATTTCGTGAAGGTATACTGAACGACACTCCCCTTATAGTTTGTGATTTCGTGAAGGTAAACTGAACGACACTCCCCTTATAGTTTGTGATTTCGTGAAGGTAAACTGAATGACACTCCCCTTATAGTTTGTGATTTCGTGAAGGTAAACTGAACGACACTCCCCTTATAGTTTGTGATTTCGTGAAGGTAAACTGAACGACACTCCCCTTATAGTTTGTGATTTCGTGAAGGTAAACTGAACGACACTCCCCTTATAGTTTGTGATTTCGTGAAGGTAAACTGAATGACACTCCCCATATAGTTTGTGATTTCGTGAAGGTAAACTGAACGACACTCCCCTTATAGTTTGTGATTTCATGCAAGTAAACTGAACAACACTCCCCATATGAATTGATTATTTATGTATGAATTCTTTCTATTACAGCCTGATTGGGGATTGACAGATCCCATATCTACCTTCGTAGTTTCTGCCATTGTATTTGCCACTTCTGGAAAATTTGTTTGGGACGCAGTGTACATCCTTATGGAAGGTGCGTTGCCTAATTTGTTCGGTGATCTTTAAAATTTGAAACATTACAATTTTAATTTTGTATTTGATAATTTTTTTGTTAAGATTATAACAAAGAGTGTGTATACGGACATGGCAAGAGTGTCACGTGCATGCGTACCCATTTTTTGTCAGCCTTCAAACACTTTTTGAACGTTGCATCCTAATAATGGCGAAGACAAAGAAAACAATTATGTGATAATAGTAGTAATGGAGATATTATGAAAGAAATGAATATTTATGAGCTCATATATGCAAATGAGGATGTACATTTGCATTCACTGACAGAGATCTCAGTAGGATAGCATACAACCATATTGGTTCCAGATCCAAATTTCGGTCAATATATATTAAACACCACCATGCAAATGGCAAATCATTGCACGTTCATTTCCCTCGTGATGAAATGTGCCGAGTGCAGAGTTCCGAAAAAATCGCAGAACTTCCGGTTTAGCTCTTAACTCTATATGCATTTTGATGACTCAAGCATCAATATATGTGAACAACCTCTTTTTCTCGTTTCCTAGGATTCCCTACGGATTTAAATTTCTATAAAATCAAAGAAAGTCTTCTGCTCGTTCCCGGGGTTATGACGGTACATGATCTGAGGATCTGGTCTCTAACAACCGGTCGACCTGTTCTTACCGTCCACCTCACCATTCTAGGTAAGCAAACATATATATATAACATGTATATATATATATATATAGCTGTACTAGAAACTATTGAATAGATGAATTCTTGAAATATACAGTTTTGTTTATACAGGCAGGCAAAATAGGGTTGAGCGTCACAGCCTCTCGCATAAGTCATTCAGAGATATGCAAGAGCGTTATGTTGTGTTACCGCATATTTTAGTAACTTTTCCCATTTTGGTATTTTGAAATTTGGAGGAAAACCTCGTTAGCAGGATTTTACAAAGAATAATTCAACTTAGACCAATGGCATTTTGTATGCGAAACAATGCGCTTCCGCATCTTTTGAGTAACTTTTCTTGGTATTTCTTCATTTGTTGTTTATTTCCTACACAAAGATATCTCATGTTTAATGATCTGAAGGGCCCAAAATTCTGTCTTGGATTTTTCTAACGACTTCATGAATGTTAAACTTCTCATGTGGTGCCATATTGCTAACATACATAGTGTGTGGTCGACTTTACTAACAAGGCTGTGTTGTGGAAATCCCCGCTACATATGCGAGTAAAGTATTCTCACGTCGTACCGTGCCAGATTCTCCATGACTAGATTTCCTTTCACAAACCAATTTCAGTCAAAGACAATGGGGAGAAATGATGTGTTCATTGAACGTCAGATATCTCAATCCATGAAATCTACTTAAATTTTGTGGATGATCTCTGATTATTATTATCATTATTAATATGAAGAGTGTCGATTATCTAGAATGCAAATATATGAGCAACGGATATATTAATATAGACTTGTGAGGTATTCCTGATGTGTATATACAATGGTAGTAAAGAAACCATAAACCCCTTGTGTGCTATGGTGATGGAATTGCAGTAATTGTGACCTCGAAGTGAAAGTGACCCCAAGAGCAAATGCAATACATTCCACATTTGCAACCCACATTCCACCACTACACACATACTCTAAGAGATTTATTGTTTCTATACTACATACACTCACGAAGGATAAAATTACAAGTGAAAAGGCGGTAATATATTTAAGATGCGTCTTGGCATCATATATTTATGATGGATTCGGCTCGTGGTGGAAAATAATTACTTTGCATATTTGGCAGGGAGAATGGAAATTATTTCAGAGATATTTTATTGCTGCTTGTAGATGACAGCCTCGAACGATGGCGACTGGTTCCGGAAAAGGCACGTGATATGTTGAGAAAGACTTATGGCATTGTGGATGTCACGATTATGCCTGAAAGATACACCGGAGTTATGGAACTGTGCCAAAAATGTCACGAGCCCAAGGAGGATTAATCAAGCAAAAAACATCGGATTTAAATGTGACCATTATTTGCATTATCTGTGATCTCTCTAAGTTATGGTGCGCAGAACTCGGACCCAATAGTACCGAACTCTCACTCTGGACCATTATTCTAGAGTCGCATATCGGGGCGCCGCATGAACACGGGAATTTTCAGGTGTTACAAATTGCGCATTCCCCTATATGAATATGGTATACTATATACCGGTAAAGGCAATAACAGGCTATTTCCTTGTAGCCGTTTGATGGAAAACATGCATACAATATGAATTTAGAACGTTCAACATTTCAACATTTGGTCAAATAATATTGACATGGAAGCAGTTCAAGAACAAGAACCTGATATATTTCGTTTCAGGTTGGTGCTAAATATCGCTTGTTTTTGTCCATCTAACGGAATATGGTTGAGCGCCACAGCCTCTCACATGTCTCTATCAAATTGAGATGAATAAATTAGTACCGGTGTGGAGGATAAGACTGTCCGGTGGCTAAGAGTGTCCGGGTCCTATCTCCTAACACAGCTAGGACACTTTTCTCCACATTGGGGAAAAATGTCCATCCTTGGTCGCAATAGAAAAAGGATATGAAAAGGGACACTAATCACCAGGACATTCTTATCCATCACACCGGTAAACAATTGATTTCAAGAAATATGTTATGGCAGTTGAGTGATTCTCGCTCTCTGATCAGTGGTAAAATGACTTCCGCTGTTTTTCATCGAACCGGTAGATTTAACCGCGAAAGCTCAATATAAAAATGTAAATGACGTATGAAGGTGTAACTGTCTCTGTTCGTCTCCCTATCCAGAGGAAAAACACAAACTGTTGTCCACAGATTCTACAGTCCAGGCTTTACCACGCAAATTAAGCCTCGTCCGACCCCATATACTCTGGAGCTTACATCATACAGTTCTTATCAAATGCATCCACTATCCCCGGGGGTGTGTCCCCAGCCCCAGGTCCCTTCCTGAAATTCCTGAAAGTCCTACCTCATTGTACACTTTTGCAATGCATCTTCTACCTCCAGGGAGGATCTCCACAAAATTAGAATTTTTAGAGCTGATTTTTTTAGTTTCAATTTATATTTTCATATTTCCATTCAAATTCAAATAGAAAATGTCAGGATTAATTTAGATCTTTTTTTTTCAATTTAAAAATTCAGTTCCAATCTTAAATTTAAATTTTTCAAATTTCAATGTACATTTTCAAATTTGAAATAATTTATTTCCAAATTTAAACTTAAAATTACGATTCCCATTGTTGAATATCATTTTGCTATTCTTGCAAGAGGGTGGAGGAATTATTATGTTTCATCTAGTTTTGCCACCTCTCGTCTAATTGCTCAGTCTACCAGCAGAGCCTCGTGTTAGTTTTAGTGCTATTTCAAATAAGATTGAAGAAATGAAAGCCTAGACCAAAGATGAGCAATAATATCGATTCATATCTTCTCTATTTTGGTAGATTTGTTTTATTAGCATGAAAAAAAGTTCATGCATTTGACCATATATGTGATAATGGTAGATTAGTATTTGATAATTAATATATTACAATAAATTTGAAAAGAGGAAATGCTCCGACGCCCTCAGTTACCCGCAGCGCGTTCACACCACGAAGATGTAGGGCGGAGATTTACTTGGAAATGGTTGGTGACAGATGTTCACTGAGAACTTCTGAATCAAAAATGTCTTGTCTAGAAGACATGTAAGACCCATAACTCAAATCGCTTTCATTATTTTACACGTACTATATATAGTCCAAACGTACGACGCCCCTTTAGTGCCGCAGTAAATAAAAATTGAAATCTAGCAATCCGTTATAAGAAGTTAAGGATATTTCTTAGTTGCTATAGTTACGGAATGATCCTTATGAAATTTAAAGAATCCGCCACTTGTCCTATTAATTGGCATATTACGGAAAAATACGTGATTATTAAGAAATTATACCCAACAGTTCAAAGAAAGAGGTCGGATTCCTTAAAATCTAAGAAATGTCCTTAAACTTATTGCTGGAGATATTAAGTAATCCTATCATCATCGTGATATTATTACCAGGATTGAATCTTATGTTAAAGAGCCCCACAACGCCGATCCTGAAGTTTGTTATTATGTTACTGATAAAGTAGGCGGTGCTTTCATATCCTGATCCATACCATATGAACTATACTAAAGCCGAGCTAAAGGAAATCGAAACGACTCCCTGTGGTGGTAAAGTTGATGCTGGTGCGGATCAGATCCCACACAGCTTTTACCCCTCGAGCAATTTTCTCAGAGAACGTAACAAGTCTACCACTTACCAAGAGAGTATTATCCTGAAAAGTATTGAATAATTATAATAACACAGTGATAATTCTAATCAAATATATACTCATGAAGCATAGTCGGTTTATATTTATTGATTGCTGTGGTGCGAATGTTTATTAATTCACATGCTGCTAATATGAAAATGTAAATGATTGTCAATCTAGATTTGAATTTGTGCTAGTTGTGCAATAAAATCTATATTTTATCATAGCGCATTAGCTTTCCTTTGTTTATGTCTGGCATGTGTTAATACTGTAGGATTAAGGAAGTTTGTTAATCGGTTTTCTCATTGTGGCGTTTTCTAATTCATATAGGTCCACATATTCATCTAAACCTATTTGTCTTCGGGTATTCGCGCAATACTTCACGATAACATACTGGCCTGGGGTGGCAATTTTAGTCTCAGCTAACCCTATGCTTATTCTTTGGGGAATATCTTGAACTATCGATCAGTTGATCAGTTTTTAAGTATCGGTTACAATTTGATCAAATTGATGCCAGTTGCCAGTAGTCAAACTTTTGCCCCTTGTGCAAGCATAGGGCGAAACGGTGCAAAAGGAAAGAATGTCCGAAAGAATGAATTGTCCTGCTCCTATCTAATAACCTAGATATTTTCGTCCAGATTTGCATCACAGATGAGGCATATTTTCCTGAAGAGAAACGTAATGCTAAGGAACACTGTTTCATGGGACATATTTTTTCTTTCGCATCGGAGATGGAACGGCCCAGAGATTGGCGCCACGCACCAGGTACCCCAGCTACCGATGGTCAGTGAAAGGTGTCGATGCTGTTGTGCGAAGGTCCAGGAGGAGTGAGAGATGAGGGGGAGATAAACCGTTTGACGTTACCACACACTCATAATCAACGTTTACTCGGCTCGTTATTGCCTTTCTCTACTATGCATGATTAAGGCTCGTAATTGCCGTTCGCTGCTCGTCACAACGATAAGACGACAATCTCTGTCGTGGACAACCACGTATAAGTCAATGAAATTTATTGACTTGAAGATCTCGCAGCCGATTCGGTTGAGAAATGAGACAAAGATTATGCATTGCGATAAAGAGTTGGACAACGATCATCTTGATTTTGTGTGCATAGCAAGACTAGACTTTAACCTCTTCAGTTATTTGTCTTGTGGCCCATCAAAGCCGATACTATGAATGCTGGTTGAATATTATTGAATACTATGTTGAATACTATGGTGGTTGAATACTATATGCTGGTTGAATGCTATTTTATACTTTGAATCCTGGTTGTCTTGCAAGATGAAGCGTCTTTAAGGAGGTTCCAGACAAATTCAATTTTACATCTACTGCACATATTTCTGCGCATCTACCAAACTAGAGATATTTAAATGAAAGTGAATAGAAAATACTAACTATGAGGATGGAAGTCATGAAAGGATCTTGGATCATGTGTTATCCAAATTCTAAGGCAATCAGACCGAAGGAACGCTGGCAAACGGACTTGGTGAAAACCAATTTTGCTTTATGACAATGGTTGGTCATGTTAGCAATTACTGTCTTGAAGAGAAGCCTGGTCGCCCCTTATTAATACTGGATTTTCCGATTTAGCATTGTTCCAGAAAATATTGATGTATTTGAAATGGGTTTTATAAACTTAGATAAAAAAAAATAACAACTGTAGCAGAACATATATTAGAATCCATTCCAGCTTTGCGATAGAGAATGAGATATCACTACCCTGCAAACAGTGGATACTAGTCTTCGTGCCTTCGCTGGTATATCAAACCCTGCAAACAGTGGATACTAGTCTTCGTGCCTTCGCTGGTATATCAAACCCTGCAAACAGTGGATACTAGTCTTCGTGCCTTCGCTGGTATATCAAACCCTGCAAACAGTGGATACTAGTCTTCGTGCCTTCGCTGGTATATCAAACCCTGCAAACAGTGGATACTAGTCTTCGTGCCTTCGCTGGTATATCAAACCCTGCAAACAGTGGATACTAGTCTTCGTGCCTTCGCTGGTATATCAAACCCTGCAAACAGTGGATACTAGTCTTCGTGCCTTCGCTGGTATATCAAACCCTGCAAAAGTGTGATCGGGTGCGTTGACTTCTTAACGCAAACACTAATCTGCCCGTTAGTTACTCTTTTGATTTTAAAGCAGATACTGGCAATTAAGATGTATCGTGGTCTTACAGCAATATCCTTAAACTGTTCATGAGTTCGCACGTCTGGGAGTCTGTCCTCGCTTGAGCTTTGGTACACGTTGAAGCTGCGACGCACCCTACAAAGTACAACAATTTGTATATTCTAGTATTTGTGAGGTAGATTATCGTTCATTTTCGTACGAGTCGAGATATGAGACTCGGCTGTGAATTGTTCTCATAGTTGTATTTTCATTCCAATTGCAGAGGTGTTGGGCGGACTTTTATCTATCTTACTACTATGGGTGGTGACGGCGGCGTTAGTTGTGATGGCGATCTTCAGACTGCTGGAAACAGATTACACATTACACGGAACTGAAGCTCTAATCACTGGAATATTCGGATTTGTGGTAGACATTGTGTAAGTATGATTGGAACCAGCTTATGGTGTCGGTCTTGACAGGGTTATGATTTATCCAGGTTCAAAATTCTAAACATTGAGACCATGGATAATGTCGGTATTTAGAGGTTGGTCAGTTTACTCAGGTGTTGGTATTCACAGGCTGTACATATTAACACGTTATTGCTTATCCCCTCCCTAAACCTTTCCAACATTTGTTCTCTTTCAGCATGCTATGTATCCTGAACCAAGATAATTTACCGTTCTTCAAGAAGAAAGAAGATGCTGATGTCACAAAGCAACCTCCCGGTCTACCTAACATCAGCGTCGGCTCTGCATTCTGGCACATGATTGGGGACAGCGTACACAGTTTGGGCGTTCTCCTCTCCTCCATAATTATGTATTTTAAGGTAACCCTAATCTACATTGTCAGCCATCATGTCTCCCTCGTATCTGTTTCGAAATTTGTGTGCATGGATTTACCGAAATAATACAGATACCCTGATTGAAACTCAGACCAAAATAAAAAAGACCGAAGAGGAAGAAAAGAACAGATAGGTATTTTGCTTTTTTTTACAGACAATATTATAGAAACATATCGAAGAAAATATAAAGGCACGGCCTGGTGACATTGAAACTGTGAATACTATCCATAGAAAAGAGGGACGACTGACCACTTCTTGTACCGCTCATCATTGTCTGCAATTGTCCAACAATTCAGAAAAGTCATCTCTGTAATAGTTCGATATCTCAATTATTCGATGTCATGACGAGGATGATCATGTAATGAAAACCGATTTTTTTCCTTCTCTTTTTCAGCCTGACTGGCTTTTAGTGGATCCAATATCGACCATAATCTTCTCCGTTGTAGTTTATATAGCTTCTGCTAAATTTGTGGCAGAAGCCACGTATATATTAATGGAAGGTGAGCACGAAATTCTACATATTTTAGGCGTTCTAATTATTCGATCAATGATGAGTTATCTTATAATTCAATCTTCCTACTTCCTGCTCGGGAGACCAGATGGTGCCATTTCGGAAAAAAAAGAAGACTTTTGTCCCTCATGGTACGGAGCCACTGTACTGTGGACGTGATATTTTTACCAACGGGAGCTTTCGTATGCAGTGATCGAATTAGGGAGGAGTTCCCTTTCAGCGGGCCAACTTTTTTCCTAACTGCATGAGCTAAACCACAATTTGGTGCTGAATATTATACAATTATGTGATTCCAATGAGGTGAATACGATGTTTTATGGACCAGATAAAACCAATATTCACCGAGGCCGAAGGCCGAGCTGAATATTGGTTTTCTCTGGTCCATAAAACTTCGTATTCACCTCATTGGAATCACATAATTGTATAATATTCAGCACCAAATTGTGGTTTAGCTCATGCATAAAACAATCGCAATTGGTTTGAATTTGACGTTGAATTTACATACTGAATGTACGCATTAAATATTCAAGGAACCATTATGAATATTGTGAAGATTTTCTTTAAAAAAATCTCCATAATTGTGTTTGATCACGCAACTGCCGCCAGCCGCACAACAGGTCTTCGAAGTGACGTCAGTCGCGTGATAGGCTTCCACAGTGACGTCAACAAAAGCTATATTCACCGACCGGTGAATATAACATTTTGGCCGGTGAATATAACTTTTTGTGAGATATCACATGACGTTCAGTGAACCAATCAAATGACAGAATCATTGCTGGTCATATAATAAACATGTATATTCCTAATATACGCGACTGGCATTCGCGCCTAACTTTGTATCCCTTTCTCTGCAAGTTTCTCAGTTTTTACAACCACCCAATGCTGGTTATCCTACACTTAACCAAATCGATTGTCTAATTACCATTGTCATTGTTCCGTGATGGAACAAATTTTCAAAATGAATCCCGGACGTTTCATTGACCTGTGCAGAAAAGCAGAAGAAATTCCAGTCAACCATAGAGTATCTGTATAAAGGTTCCATGTTGAATTATTTTTTTCTTCAGCCTCCCCCAAGCGACTGGATTACGATGGAATTCGAGAGGCTCTCAACAACATAGACGGTGTGGTGATCGTCCACGAGCTCCGGGTCTGGTCACTCACATCGGCCCGGATGGTGGCCATCGTCCATCTAGCCGTGGGTAAGTTCATATCTATTATATCCATGTACAGAAAATGCTCAATGATTCCGGCTGATTCACCCTGGCGTGCATGTGCTTTATCATACCGGTATCCAAAGAAAAGGGACCTTCCAGGTAGACATTTCATGTCTGATTTTTCTTTACTCACAAAATAAAATTAAGTTCAGTCTGAATTAGTGGAATATTATCTAAAGTTCTTGATATCCGTAAAGAGTAGAATTTACATTTTTTTATCACGATGATCAGGATGATTTATACTCTATGAATGACATCATTATCGGATGAAATCATCGTCACGTTAAAACTACACTAACGTTCCGTCATTTCCCTTGACCCAGTGAATATGTTAAATTTTTCAAACCGTACATTATATCACGGGAAGTGTTCATATCCTTCGAGTAGCCAATCATTTGTTTTATTTTGAAAAATGCATACGGGGACACTCATAATATGGATCACTGAATATGTTTTGGACTATGACATCACCAAACCGTATTGCGATTAGAAAATGTGTGATATTCGGCCAAGGGAACACGTACAGTGTTTGACTTGGGTATGCTTAGATGGGTTGAAATATAAAGTTTTAGTTCTCAAATGTCATCCCACATTTGGTAAAATTGATAGATCTCTATGTAATTACAAGGACTCTTAATGCAGTTTCACTATCAGCGTAATGATAATCACAATATCTGCCGAAAACATCGGAACTAGCGGTAGGCCTGGGGATTCTAGCTCCCAGGCAATGGCGACTACCATTAGTACGCTGCCTTATAACGCGACATTACAAAATAGCATACTATGAAAAATCTCTTGGATTTACATGGAGAAGTTCTTCTACTTATAGCTTTTGCAAGCTTCTGAATGTCAGTGGAGGAGTTAGCAATGTATCACGTGATGTTTTCCTGTTTAAAGTATTTAATTGGCCAGTTCCAATTTTCAAAATAAATTTCGGAATTTTTATTGGCTTGTGCATGAAATTTGAAGAAGATCCAGTCAATCACAGAGATTTTTTAAACGTTCATATTCTACTTGACTGTCATTCATCAATTGTGATTGCTGTCAATCAAGTAATGTATACAATGGGAACACACAGTCAGGTAACGTGTCTTGATATATTCCGAAAAATGGGTGGGGGAGGGGCTGGGTCTTTAGCAAGGCATGAAAATAAGATCTGGCCAAGAGGGTAACATTAATTTTACTGCCAAAATATTGTCCATGATAATCGTTCTTTCACCTAGACCAGTGTCAACATAGACCGTCCAATGTAGCCGTTGGTCATTTCTGGGAAGAAAGTAAATAAAACATGTATGATTTTATGCTATGGCCGATTACATTGCATCAGCTGAATGTTTGTTAACTAATGTCAATGGCATCTTTACAGATAGCAGTAAACGGGCGTGGAAGGATATACAAGAAGAGGCGTGTCATCTACTCAGGACGGACTACTTTTTGTACGATAATACAGTTCAACTGGAGGAGTATATTCCCAATATGCAAGATTGTTCACGATGTCTTGAACCAACTGAATAACCTGTACATAAACTCTATGTTTGGCTGCATTTTCTTCCATGTTTTTCCACAGGCCAATGAAAATACCGGACTCTTTTGAAAATTTGAATTGACCAATCAAGTGCTTTATAACTGGAAGATACCCCATGATGCACTGTTGAGATCCCGTGATGCACTTTTGTTCCTGTAAAACCTCATTAATAAAACAGAATCTCTGAGCAATACAATTTGAACGTTCTTCACATACGGTACCATCTTCAAACGATGGTGACTGACTTCTGTGACAAAATGGTGCCCAACCATGTGTCGTTCCACTTTCTCCAGCAGTGGAAACCGAAGGAAGGGCGAGTGACATTTCTTTGGCCAGTGTATCGATCTGGCAAGGAACGAGTCGAATATAGAGATGGCCCACTCATAATACGACTATACTTGGACGTCGACCGTCTCTCTAAGGGTTATACCCCTCATTATGCTGACCATGATAATTGTGATCTTTTTACATTATATTTACTTACTTTTTGTGTCAAACGCAACCTAACATTCCAATACATGATATTTAATAGTTTATATAATAAAGTATCAGAAATACAAGAGGGTTTTGTGTTTTTACTTGCACGATGAATGCTTATTGTATTAACTGGATTAAACAAACTCGTTAACTCGTTAACACATTCTCATAACATCGGATTGTACACAATTTTCTGACAGATATACACTTTGACTGCAGTGGGCGCAACATCTTATGTACATGTCTCTCGGCTAATCAACTTTATCCGTTGAGCGGAGCGGGCACAGGATGTCACTGCCAATGAAAACGATGTAATGTGTGATCTGGTCAAATATTTGAACATATAATGTTCTACCAGATATACTGGAGGTATTCTCTTTCTCTGTCAACCGCACACTTCCTTGTCGACTAAACTTGACCAAGACTGAATTACACGCGTCTAGTCCGTCATTCATAATCCAGCCGTCGTCCATTAGAGAATATCCGCGTCCATAATCCAAAGACCTATTCCATATTCCATATAACAGTATTAGCACCAAATTCAAAAGGACAATCATAGTATACATAAACATAGGCTTGTTTCCTGCAAGAGAGAAGCGGTCAACAGTTTTCAATGATGCCGGCAAGACATCATGATGTTCTAAGAATATCGAATCCGTATCGCTGATCAGTATTCTTAATCCATAATATTCGTTATCTAAAGAATGATGTATCTCAGTCACGCTTTGATTGTGACTGTTCATATGAGTACCATGAGGATCTTGAAGTACATGGGTTCATACGGCCCCTAGCCCCGGGTTAAGCGGAACTAGACACAAGTTACGAAACGTAGAGCCATAGATCTTGCACGCTACGTTCGTATTTTGCTATCAGCATGTGATATGTATCGCCAAATTTGAGAAACTTTGAGTGGAGGCGCTTGGTGGAATAGCCCTGTTTTATAAGTTTCTGCAACAATGTTTTGTGACGTTGATTAAAATCATCACATCTAACACAGGATCTAGCAAATGATACTAAGCGAGATGTATACGCCATATGCAGGTCCCACTGGAATATTACTATCCAGAAAGGGATAGTTTACGATGTCAAAATTGTAATCATCTCTTTTGTCATAAAGTCGACGAGGGAGAATGCCCGCTTCATTTTTATAGAGATAGAGATCTAAATAAGATGTGCCTGTAGGGCTATCTGTAGTTTCCTTCAAATCCAGTGAAGGTGGATATATATCCTTCACTGCGTCATTTATATAGCGATTATCCACAGCGAGAAGATCGTCTATATAGCGTTTGGTGAATGAGAAGGAACGGGCTTTGAATGGATCGGTTTTTGAAAGCGCCTGCATATAGTCATATTCATAAGAGAACAGATACAGGTCAGCCAACAGGGGTGCACAATTGGTACCCATTGGAATACCTATATGCTGCTGATATATTGTGTTGCCAAATTTCACATAGATATTTTTAATGAGAAATTCAAGCAACTCTATAAACAAAGAAACATCCCATGAATGATATCTCTTGTATGTAGTCGAGCTAAAGAATGCTTTATGGCTTCCGACATTAATATATCTACGATCAGTTTCTTGAACATTCTTTCGACCCAGTACGGGCAGAGGGTGTTACATCAACATATTAGAAGGTTATATCCTCTGGCAATGGCGGAAAAGATTCAAACCGATTTCAACCGAAATGTCTGCTCAGTGAGCTGGAGCGTTGGTCCGGTTCGGACAGGTGGTTGGTGTCCTGTGCGACTTATTGTCTGCGTAAGTCTGTTTTTTTGCTGGTGGCCATTGGGTGGGCCTATACCTTGCGTGTATTTGTGTATTAATTTTAGATGTGATGGTCCATCCATAGAACATCCATACCGTGTGAGGTCACTATTGATAGGCTGCTTGTCGGTGAGAGATGACCATGTGACCGCTGACGTCACCACCCGCTTGAAGCAAAATTATGTTAACTGTTTATCATATTCTAAGTACAAGGAAAAGAACCAGTATGTTGTTTGCGAGTAATGTTGATCTCTTCAGACGTTCGTCCTTTTTGTATCATAGCATCCCTCAACAAAATATATTTGGGATGATGGCGTTAGTTACTAACTTCCTATTGTATATTGATCAAATTTCGCGAATATTCTTTACCTCGGTAAGCATTCAATTTTCCCATAGCGCTACCCTCACTACTCATATATCGCCCATTTGAAACACTTTTGCGGACGATGATTGCAAACGAGAATCAGGAATGTTAATTTAACTGCTAATTGCTGAGGAATTGGAAATTGTGAGCACTAACGGTTTATCGTCCATACTTCATGTAAGGATCGCGAGACAATGCATACAATAGCCAAATTCGAGGACAACAAGGGGTCGGAGCCCAGGACTTTTCAGCTACACAAAGGCTTGAACAATGCATTATTACACTTACCCCTTTACTCAGGATAAGTATTTGCAAAACTTGAATTGCGAAATAAAATGCAGATGGCATACAAATGTGTGAAGAAATTGTACGCATTTAATTAGTGTGTACATTATTAGCTAATACGTAATGTGTCTATAGGAGTAGTGTACGGGCCCGGGTGGTGCGAGCGCAAAGTCTCAGAGAAAGGGCACAGAGTTACCGGAGGAATACCGGGTCGACCAGGTGGCACGGTCGTTTTGAGAACGAGACTATTTTTGGCGCGGGTGGAAGAAAGGACAAGGAGTTATCTGAGGGACACCAGATCGAAAGGTTGGAGTTCAATCACGTGCCGTGGAGGATAAAAGGACGGGTTTTTGCGATCTCATTCACCATTCGCCTTCGCGGTAGACAGTCGCTACAAGATGATCTCCCTGGCCTACAACACTTCTGCTGAAGGATTAGGCGAGAAAGATGCTGCCTTCGTGCGTATAATCGAACACGGCTATATACCGGACTCTGCCAATGTGAAGTGTCACCCTGACGAAGAAAGCTTTGTGTTCGTCAACCGTTCTGCCCAAACACCTGATCCGCTTCTCTTAAACAGAGACATCTACCTAAGCGACAAAGTCTAAGCGTTCACATCCGACATTGGGATAAATGCGACCGAGACGTGATGAAAAATTAACTTACCCGTAAATGAATCTCCTTGAACGTCGTGCTCTGGACGGAGTTGAAAAAGAAAGCCGACGACATTGATGCCGCTCTGAATGAGATGTTGGACAGCATTCAGGTTTACGCATCTGGTGCCTTCGATGATGAAATGTCGAATCCTCCACCGACCAGGAAGATGAACAGTCAAAAACAATGTCTGGAACTCGCCATCAAGAAAGCGTACTTCGAAGATCTTATATCCATGATCGGCGAAATAACGAGAGAACGCTGCCCAGGATGTGAGATCGACGACCCCAGCCAGGATGACGGGCAATCCCGACGACATGGCGGACTTATACTTTTACGAAGCGATGGAATGCATAAAGGAAGACACTGAGAGACGAAAACTTTGAAAAACTCGTGGAAAAAGCAAATGGAAATACGAGTGCACCCGTGTACCTGTTGAAATACGACTGAGAAGATTGGCGTGAGACTCGGTTGAAGACGGCTGAATGGAACATGAGGGAGCAGCAGAGTTGTCAAACTCCTCAACCAAAAAAAAAAAAAAAAAATTTCATCTCATAAATACGACATGGAAATCTTCAAACCATGTTAAACATGTCAACTAAGTTTCAAGACCTTATGTGGGACTAGTTTGTCGGGTTATGAAGCGATCCATAGTTTGACAACCAACAAGAACAACAGCAACAGGAAATTGAAACAATCACAAACTTACGCGAATTTTAAAGAGCGAACGTCATAATTCTTTGAATGGAATGCCTGAAAAGCAATTGCTAAAACATTGCTACTCCTTTATACCTAGTTTCAAATGATCGCAGAATACAACGACGATTTTTAAATTTATTTTCTGTCACAAATCTGACGTATAGTTTTGTTGTCCTGCACAAACAAGATACAGTTTACGGTTTGGTATGCCGATTTATGGTTTAGGGTTCGTACCGGTTTTCATGGAATTTTGTTTTTTCGACTCGCATGATTTATTTAGACTGTCGGGTAACCTGCATCCTCGCTAAAACCTTAACATTGTGAAGATCATTAACCCGAGGCAGATATACTTTTTTACGTTGTCTTCGCTGTTTTTTTGCTGTTGAGGGGTGGTGCTCATGAATATACATATATTCGGTCTGAGCACGTGATAGTTTGTCGAATCACTTAGTGATAGTTGTATATCATTGCGCCATTCATGAACCTGGCGAATCACTCATCAGGTTCATATACAAAACGAAATGCGTGAAATACGACATAAACGGTGTTTCTCATAGACAATTTATTTTATTATATCTATTCACAAACCCGTTGAAGGTCACCGAACATACGGTCCAAATGTACGTGCACTTCAGCACTTATCGAAGGTCATAGTTTCAACCCGTTTTCATCAGAAACTGTTACTGAATTACTTGATCTACGTATGAATCGATGGCTTTCCCCACATGGATTTCAGCATAAGAGATAAAATCTGGCAATCTAAATTAAGATGCCGAATTTTCCTTGATATTCAAGATCGGTTCAAATTATGGAACTGCACGGCGTGTGGTGTGGGCCGTGATGCATAATCTGCCAGCGCGACTGCTGGTAATTATATTTCTGTACAAAGGTCATAAATTTACATAATCAAATTAAAGCCAATAAGTTTTGGGTATCAATAGGGCAGCTATTTCAAAGCCAGTCTGGCCTTTATTGACAAGCATGAGAAGAGGCACCGAGGCCAACAGGTGCATATTGTATCAGTTTGTCAGATGATGTAGTTGTGTCAAAGTACCCTTACAACACATGGCGGTGAAACAGGCGTGGCTGATTCAGTTCTACGATACGATAATTAATCCAAAGCCCTTAGCTATCACTTCATCGCCAGTGTTTGGTGAAACACTTTCTAGCCGAATACACAAAAATCAGATTTCAGGACTTGATACCATGGTAATGGTTTTAAAATGTGATTGCTGATTGTCACTGTAAAAGTTGATCTGAAGAAGCAAAATTGCTAGACCTACATTAGATCGAAGTTGCGGTCATACCATATATTCCATATGAATGAGTCACTGGCAAAACCGAACTGCTGAATATGCAAAATGATTATAGACTTCTATACCAAATAAATGGTCAGTCATGCATTGCACCCCTGGCCGCAGTCGAATAGATAGATGAAAGAGTGTACTGGCGAACTGATTGGTCAATTCTCGATTTGAAAAGGAAACCTTCCAAACAGTACAGCGATGTAGTGGGGAGAGGCTAGTGAGTGATAAACAGCAGGTACATTGTTTTATTCGCTAACTAACCTGATGACAGACACACTATCATAACAACATGCACCTTTAGCATATCTAGAACAAATAATTAGAAAACGGCGCTCTGATATTCGTTCAGCGACAATGCTGTGCAGTCGACAAGTGATCGCCTGACAAGCTGTCACCCCTGCACCGTCGGTAATACATCCATCGCATCACTCACTACGGCAGTCTATACGCAAGGACGCAACACAAACAAAAATCAATAACATGAACTCGTTAGCAGTGAAATCAGTGTAGGTTATTAATAAACAGCTTTTCGGAGATATTTAGTTAATGCATTAATGAGGCTATTACAGCGATAGAAGAATGTTTGTATTGGCGAAGTAATCTCAACGCTGAGAGCGTGTTAACGATATTTCAACTGCGGGAAGGGAATATAGCCAGACGACAGTCGTTCAGCTGACATGCGCTTCACTGAAGGAATCAATGGAGCACTTCATAGGCTACCTGCTACTGCTAGTAAGAGTATGTGAATGACTATAAAGTAGGGTTAACCCATGGTCCCGCCTACACTCGGCTGACGCCTCGTGCAGGCTTTGGGGCAGCACTGGTGCGACCTGTCGATTATAAACACATAACAAGATAATGCCATACAATAACTATTACCTAATGTATGCAAACTTGATCCCCAAGACTGGAAAATGGTAGAAAAATGAAGAAAAAAAAATGGTAAAAAAATAATGAAAGACAGGTCAGACCTGAAAGTTACGAAGTCACAACTAAAAAATAGAATGATCATAACCTGTCAGTTTCATGAACTTCCTTGCAATAGTTCGGATCGGATAGACGGACAGACAGACCCCCAGGGCCATAACAGAACATCAAAGCTCGTAGGGCTGAGGAGTACAAAGGACGTACTGGACTGTATCAAAACAAAGTTGATCGAATACTGTTGACGACAATCAGAGACAATTACAACACATATAAGGGAAGTGGGAAGAGGTGCCGACATACTGGCAGAGCCACATGACTTCACAGCATAGTCTTCCGGTTAACCTATTCTAAAGTCCATACCAAGAATCTAACGATTCGTGATACTATTCGAATCTATTCGATTATTTTCATTTACAGTTGATAATGTACTCCATGTTTCGATATTCGTAACAATACATATATACATCGTAAACTACTTACCTTGTTGCGTTGTTCGATAATTTAACTAGTTGCTTATCGCCCTTCTGATCATTTCCACAAGATCAGTAGAAGAGTACGGTCATGCCGTCTAATAAGGAAGCCAACGGTGTTTAATACAAGTTGTACTTATTCCCTATTGTTTTTTAGAGCTGTCCGAAACTGGGAAATGCTTTTTATCTACAAATCCCCTTATATGCAAATTTCCCTTTTGTTTAATCGTTTCCTTCGGATAACCTCTGAATGTCTTCGTCAATCAACTTCAGATTTGTTGTGCATATTCCTCCTGTCTAGGGAAAGATACCTATTATTTTTTAGCTCTGTTCGAAACTTAATACTTGTGTTTTTTTCAACAATTTCTATTATATGCAAATTTTCCATCTGGACCTGTGGTAAAAGTGGCTGTTCATATTCTCATGTGCATAGACAGCATGATTGGTTCACAGTCATGACTCAGAAAGGTCAGTGTTGAAAATAGTGGCTGTGCATAGACAGCACATCAGGGATTGGTTCACAGTCATGACTCAGAAAGGTCAGTGTTGAAAATAGTGGCTGGTCTTTGGCTCAATGTGACCTCTGAATTCATTTGCATTTAAAGTACATTCAGTTCCTGGTTTACAGCCATGCTATTCAATTTTGTACAGTATGGTGATATTAGGCCCTGGAACATGTACATGTATATACTCTCACAAATGAATTAAACAGAGACAGTGACCTTGCAGATTTTAAAGCCACTGACATAGTTACATTAATTCAAGAACATCTCAGTGCCAAATCCAGAAAGTACAGGTAACAAGACTATGTATTTTTTTTTGTGCTGATCCGCCTAAAGCTAAAATTTAATTTCCGGACAATAACTCCTGAAAAACTGAACAAAGTTTTATCGAGTCTGTACCTTTAGCTGCGGAAAGCTCGATATATGGATCTAAATGATGTCTGTGGATGTTCCTGTTCCTGTCTCTCTTCTCGTCCCTGTCTCTGCGTTCCTGTCCACAGCTTCCTCCCGGCTTCATGCTAGGTCTCCTGAACTAAGCCCCTCCCGCCCGACCCCCCCATCCACTTCTCATATGTTCCAGGACACTACATGATGCTACATTTATTCAAACTATGCAGTAAGTAATTAGTAACTAGTAATAGGTTATTTATTTCATTATTTTATTTCAGAAGTACAATATAAAATCATCCGCGGAGATTCCCGCAGTGTCGATCCCCAGTTAGTTTTGAATTTCATGTCGCCTTAAATGAAGGACACCATTTCCTTCAATTTTGCTGTCAAATTATTATATTCCACATCATATGATTTACCCCAAAGCTGTTGCACGAACCATATTTTATTTCAGAAATATAATATGAAATAACTGGCGGGGGAATCCCCGCAGTACCGAACCCCTGTTAGTTTTGAGTTTCGTGTCGCCTTAAATGAAGGACACCGTTTCCTTCAATTTTGCTATCAAATAATTGAATTTCACGTCATATGATTTACCCCAAAGCTGTTGCACGAACCATGTTTGTGTCCACACATTTAGCGTACAAAATTAATTTAACCCGAGTCCCTAAAGTTTGGAAGCAAACTGTGCATATGATCAATTTCCTGAATTGAATTGTGGTTCCTCAGACTGACAGATGACGGCATGCAGTTGTCAATGTGATTGTTTCATGTTCAGGGATCTTTCCATGGCTTTCATGTCAGCACACCTACCACTACCCTCGAGAGCATGTCCCCACCCCCAGGGCGCCGGCCTCACCCTCTATCTCCTAAATGCCATACCCTCATATATTCCAGGTGCTTACACCACACACGGGAGTATGCCCTATCCCCGGGTACCAAGCCCCTCCCTCCGTCTCCAAAACTAACCCTCGCCCGACCCTCATATATGTGTTTTAGCTTACTTATCCAATTTGTGTGTGTGTAGCCTGCAATGTTGGGATAATTCTGTCACCGCTAAATGAACTGCAACCCCAAAAGGGCTCGATTTATCAGATAGAGCCCCATGTTTTCGAATTTGATAAGTGTGTCCCTTGCCTCCAGAGCTTACTTGGGATTGGTTTTCGTACCACTCTGCCTTTTGGTGGCGTCAGCTGTGGGCCAAGGTGAAATTGCATTTCCGGACAGTGATTTTTGAAGACCTGAACGGCTTCTTTCCACAATGGTATGTGGGTACCTTTCCCAAAGTTATCTTTTGGGTATGTTTTTGTGCCGATTCGCCTATAGGTGGCACCATCTGCGAGCCATACTGGAATTGTTTTTCCTAAGTTTTACGTTTTTACTCTCTTCACAAATAATGAATGTTTCCTTTACTTAACATGCAAAAGGCATGCCTCCTCGATCGTATTCGATCGACTGTATCTAGTTATCGAATAGATAAGTGAATGGAAAGGAAAACGCATGCCGGCAAAACTGATTCGTCAAGTGGAATGTTTGGCCGTCATCATTCAACACGTGGGTGCCAAGTGATTAGGCGAAAAAATAAATGACAGGGTAAATGTTACGCGCGTCTCTGAAATTTCAAGATTGAGCAAGTATTTTAAAATTGCGGAAGTATTTTAAAATCACGCAAGGAACAATTTTAAAGTCTCGCAAGCAACTTTTCATGTTGAATTTCTTTGAGCAAAGGAATATTTTAAAGCTATGATACTCAAGTTGTGATTCTTTCGTTCACATTGTGAACGGGTGAACGTGAGGACCTTCTCTGAAATTAGAGGGGCGTATACGAATAATAAAAGGTTATAACGTCATCTGGAAATTATGGAAGAAAATGTTGACGCGAATTTAAAATATAAGAGAAAGAGTAGTCTAAGTGAACTTTCCGGGATGACATGTCAAACGTTAGGAATATCCATATTTTCCCTTTTAAAATAACTGAATATTCTAAATTGCGTTTAAATCTTGCAATAACTTACTAAAACGAAGTATGGTTCAAATGGATGCAGGTAATTATTTGAAAAGGTTTAAAACAAATTTTCACGGTTTTAGCGAGACTCTTTTTGATGAAAGTTAAAAAAAATCGAAGGGTGTTGGTACGCTTTCAAACTAAATGGAAATAATATCGAAATATTACGAAATTATTTAAATAGAATGAACTAGCAGGACACTTTAATTTTAATAATTAACATTTTGGTATTATTACATGTGGGTGTTGAACAAACTACCAGCTGTTAAATTAAGTATGTTACGGTATAAAATATTCAGCTTGTATACTGCTGGGATATTTTCGATGTTTTACTGTTTACAATTTCCGAAAACAATGAAATGAGACCTAGTATGTTACATTAGTCAATGAAGCGGTCAACTGATTAACACGTCTGCTGTTACCCAGGGTTAATTTAATTTATAGTATATGTGATTTCAATATTCATAATCCCACATAACCATTATAATCCCAGATTAATAAAAGGCAGCAAACCAAAAATACAAATAAACGATTATGACATTAATCAATATAACTGCTTCAGTGTGACGCCCGCATTACCACGGTCCCAGAAGCTGCAAAATATCTGCAAAAGATGGAGAGCCTATATAATTTGCAATAAATTAAGAATGCATGCATCCATTATTAATTGTATGGTTGAGCATTGCGGAATGCAAATCGGAGACGAAAATTGTTTTGCACTTTTTTAGAATTGCGCAAGGCTCCGTTACGCGATTTTAAAATACTTACGCAATCTTAAAATTTTGAAATCGCACAGCAAAATTTCAAAATTGCGCAGATATTAAAAACGCACGTAACTTAAATACAGCAAGGTCATTCCTAGATAAACGAGAACTGTCAGTACAAACAGCCCTGTGTCTCGGTTACAATGTCAGGTGAGACAAAACAACGATTAATTATTTGATGTCAAATCCTTTCCTTTCAGGCGAAAAAGACTACGCTTGAGAGGAAAAGGCGGAACAACGTTATATAAGGGGTTTCCTTACCTTTCAGACGCAAAAGTGTTGCTGGTAATAACCCCCCATACATAATAGTCTTATATTAAAGCACTACATGATAAAGGATCACATAAAAAAATCACATATTTTGACAATGTAGGTTTTTTTTCATGTAAATAATTTTTGTATGAATGAGAGAATCAAAGAAATAGTATAGATTTCAATTGAATTTTATGATTGAGTACAAAATATAAACCCATCTTGGAAAAAAACATCAACATGGTGAACATTCGATTTCTTTGCTTATATTTTTACCGCGTGTGCTATTGTACCCACAAACGATGGGTCGTTCACCATGCCGATTTCTGGCAATAGTGATAAGTGTCAAAATGGCATGCTAAAAGATAGGAGAAAAAGTCCAATCGAAAGTGGTGAAAATCAAGTGTAAATCTGAGTTTTCCCTCAGATGAGGTGAAATTGAGCTGTTGATGAAAGTTCTAATTCTTTAGTGGACGACAGTTAATTGAACATTGAATGACGGACCAGACGCTTATATTGAGAGATATTCTATATGCTCATTACCCCTACTTAATTAGCATGAATGCTCATTTATGTATAAATGTTGGTTTTGTGGAATTTTCCCCTTACTCCCGGTAAAGAAAAGGTAAAGCCTCTTGGCCGCCATGTTATATTTACACATGATGCTTTGCACTGATCAGCAGCAGAGCTACCAGAAGCAAAGGAACACATCTATTCAATGTCATCTTGGCAAAACAGGCATATGATAGTATCCTATCGATGTAACCAGCGAACTGGATATAAATAGACTTCATCATTTAATAATAAAACCAACTCCGAAACTTCTAGACTTTGAGCTGGCCATAATTCTCTCTCTCTCCCCCTCCCACCATTGGGGAATTTTGTAGATAATGTCTTTTGAAAGCTCAACTTATTAACTTTCGAATAACACTTGCTTGCACTCTTGGCACACGGGAGTTTGCCTTATTGAGCTTCATAAATTTGATTACCCCTAACCTGCAATATTCAATGATTGGTTTAGGATTATAAGTTTTACAAATGTATTATTTCATCAAACAATAAGAGGTTTGGTGTCTTTGGATACATGAATGAGTAATGTCTAACATACTACACAACACAATGCTATTCTATGAATAACAACTTCTTTATTGCTGTGGGGCTGACGTTTCGTTGGAGATACTTCCAACTTTTTCAAAGCTAATGAAAAAGCTTTAGATTTGAAAAAGTTGGAAGTATCTCCAACGAAACGTCAGCTCCACATCAAGAAAGAAGTTGTTATCCATAGAATAGCATTGTGTTATATACGCCGATCAAGGGGGAAAATCTAACATATGAAACGATTTTGACGGATGTATCCGGAATGGTGAGTGAATGTGACGTCATTGTGACGTCACAGATACTATAATAAATACTGGCAGCTATTGCTGAAAGTTGGTTAGCCAACTGTTCACTATATTACCATGCAAACAAGTATGAGAAAGCTTAATGGCCATAAAAACAATGACTAATACATGTCCTTGTGCGTTCGGATTGTGGATTAAATCCGCTTCTATTTTTTCACTACCAATAGCATTCCATATTGTACAATTTTCGGTCCCCAAGATGACGTAGGGCTTGTGCGCGATCTTAAATATTATAACTCAAGGTCGTCTGTTGACTGGGGTGATGGTGTCTGCATAACCCTTCCAAATACTTTCCAGACCGGCTCCGAGATTTCTCGAAGACTTGATATGGGTTACAACACAACACGCATTACTACTCTACCGGTAGCAGTAGGAGAGTATGATGGTATAAACTCTAATTCGAAATCGCCAAACATTCACTTTTATACTCTCCTGGTTCATGGTGACCTATCAAATTCTCAACACAATTATGACATCTCGAATCGCTATCTGTCTCAAAACTAAAACATCCCCATCATACTTGGGATTCATAAAGTACAGACCCAGTGCAGTTATATAACCATCCAATATTAAACCATATAGACTGAACTGAAATAACTGTGAACATAGATGTTTTACAATACCTGACCTAAACGGTCATGAAATGGAATATCGGAAATAGCTTTGTCAAAACAAGGAGCACTGGAAATTAGAACACATCATAATGTATATGTACTGTGACATTTAAAATATGACATGCACAAATTACTGGGACAAGTATGGTGGCAAAGAAGTCTACCTTTACGTGAAAGTATGGTGGCTAAGAAATCAATATTTCACACATCTCCAACAACAAAAGTTGGATGATACTATCACAGAGAGTTCATTCATCTTAAAGTAGAAAAATAAAAGTAACAAAATGCATAATTCATTAAAATGATATCCAAAGTTCATAGCATAGTCCATATTCATAACTTAGTTCGTTATACGTAATATCAGTCAAATATCTTAAATCATTATCCAGTTATCATAGTCCATGTCCATAGCGCAGGTTGTAATTCCACATTCATCAAAATTTCTCCAATCCAAATACTCCAAATATCTTGTACAACATGCTAGTTACATCGCAAGTGTGACCAAAACAATTGCTTGAAAACATTCCAAGTACCTGAGTTGCGAAGGCAAAACAAATTACCAAAATATTACACAAAAACAAAACAATTTACTCAAAACATTACATGGAAAGCAAAACAGTTTACCAAAACATTACATGAAAAGCAAAACAAAAATGGCAAAACACATAACATTTAACTGCATCAAAATGTCCAAACTCAAACCTAAGCTAATGTCAATCAAAGCAAAAAGTAGCAGACTTATTTCGAAACAGAATTAACCTACCAGTTCATTGCAATAAAAACCGTTATGTCAGCAGAAAAGAATCACGCGGGGAAACTCAATCAGTTATGACAAAAGAATTCTGCACAAAATGACAACGCACATTGTCCAATTCATACACTGCATGGTATCTCAGTATTGTTGCAACAAAAATAACTCGAAGACACAATTATCATGTGGTTATGTCTCAAATATTTTCCATGGTTATCACCAAGTATTAGACTTCTATAGCATGGCCAATGATAAGTCATATCTAGCATGGCCAATGCGAAGTCATACCTCACCCTGAAGGGTTAATATTAGGACCTTATGTTACTTATTATGAAAGCTAAAAGTTTTAATGGTTGACATGGACACAATCAGTACAGCAATTGAAGTATGTTGTCACTACGTGTCAATTGGAACCAATTCGTCATCCAACGTCTTAGACTTAAATCTGAGGATCCAAATAATAATAATAAAAATTCAGGATGATACAAAAACAAATAGCTAGGCTCCTACGGCCTAACCGGGGATTGTAAGGGCTCCGCAGCCATAATCAACCAGGCTCTCATGGCCTACCAAGCATTTATATGCTACAATGTCTAGTTCGTAATCAGTGTCTCAAGGACCTATCACTATACACGCGATAACCTTGGTTTCATTTAGCTCAAATGCTTTAAGTATTTAGCTTACCAGCTACACTAGCTATTATGGAAACAGATCACGATAAATGTCATAATAAAAAAATAATTCACTGTGGAACCACATCACAATGTTGTCTTCCAAAGTTCAAGCGCTTAATCTACCAATCATAAAATCAATGAATTTATCAGTCGCAAAGCTCATGCAATCTCCTTGTTTTATCGTTGTTTTCCATCAACTTGGCTAGGCATGCAGTATTATCGATAATAAACGAAAGAAACGCGCGCAATATACGAAACATGTCGACAGTTCATATAAAGCGTTACCATGGCACACATAAAATGATTGTTCAAGGGAGAGAGAGAAAATTAAGGTTTAACGTCGCGTTCAATACATGTTACAAACCTTTCTGAGGATGCAGTCCAAAATGTTCCAAGAACGTTATGAGTAATTTAAGTTCAATCACTAGCCATAATTGCAAGCGTCTAGTCCGTCATTCATAATCCAGCCGTCGTCCATTAGAGAATATCCGCGTCCATAATCCAAAGACCTATTTCATATTCCATATAACAGTATTAGCACCAAATTCAAAAAGACAATCATAGTATACATAAACATAGGCTTGTTTCCTGCAAGAGAGAAGCGGTCAACAGTTTTCAATGATGCCGGCAAGACATCATGATGTTCCAAAAATATCAAATCCGTATCGCTGATCAGTATTCTTAATCCATAATATTCGTTGTAAAGTCGTCATCTAAAGAATGATGTATCTCAGTCACGCTTTGATTGTGACTGTTCATATGAGTACCATGCTCTGTTAAGCGAAACGAATCAAACTGTACCTGTAGATACTGTATCCACGGAATGGACTCGTTCCAGAGGTTTCTGTCACACGCTGCCACGTCACCAATGAAGAGGAGAAGCACGGGAATCCACAAAACATGTCGCTGTTATATTAAGGAAAGTTTTTTGGAGCCGATCACATCTCATTGACGTAGATATAATGTGAAATCGAACAGCTTAATTGGTGTGGCCTGATGAAATTTCTGTTAACTGTTCAAGGCTCAAAACACACACACATAATAGAGATGACAATTTGGCATAACTTGATAGTTTCTGTGCAGTCGTGGACATCAGTTTGGAATTCCGTCCAGTCAGAATTACAAAGCAGTTCAAGGAGAACATACTCGAAGAAGAGGGGATGGCCAAATCCATCAAGGTCAACGCACGGGAACCAAACGTTTTCGCAAGTCACCGTCTGCAATACCTCAGCAGGTGCAAAAAGGAATCAGGGTCCTGCATGTGACGGCAGGACGGCATGGTGAGTCGTCGTCATCAACAGCATCATTCCTGACGGGTCGCCAGAAGAAGCTGCCAGAAGGTCGTGGACAGGTAAAATGCCAGGTCACCATAAATCTGTCCTCGTAAGGGGATGCGAGGCGACCACCACCGGTATAGCGCCACAGAAGCTGGAAAATGTAGACGTGGAAACTCTTAGATGCTGTTGTTCACTGATGTTCTCGTTGTATCCGGAAAATTGTCTTTATAGACGACGTTGGGCTTGAGCGCGATCTTAGACATTATAACGCAAGGTCGTCTGTTGACTCGGGTGATGGTGTCTACATAACCCTTCCAGATAGATTCCAGTCCGGCTTCGAGATTTCTCGAAGACTTCATATGCATAGCAACACAAGAGGCATTGCTGAAGATAGTTATTACTATATACGCATTTCGCACCAGCTACAACAGTTCACGTAGTTTGTGAACTCTACCGGTGGCAGTAGGAGAGTATGATGGTATAAACTCTAATTTGAAATCGCCAAACATTACTAGGACAGGTATGGTGGTAAAGAAGTCTACCTTTACGTGAAAGTATGGTGGCTAAGAAATCAATATTTCACAATATGTAACCTTTTCTGCTCATATGTATAGGTTTATAAAGTCTCACAAAGGCAATGAGAATCCTGTTCTTTCTTCACCATGTCTGTCCTCTCGTTTGTTTGTGACCTTCGTCATGTAGGCATACCTAAGTAACATCACAAAGGATATGTTAGAGGTTTGGTATCTAGGAAATGTAACGATAACTGGTGTACCGGTATGACGATTTTCCCGTTTCGTACACTTAATCTTAACGATAAAGAAATAAATAGTTGGATTCAGTGCACTGCTGCAGTCTACTAGGGCATGGGATACAACATGCCAGGTGCCAACAAACGCTTTCTTCCTAAGACAGCCGTACGATACCAATTGAAAGTCATTGGAAAATAACGCATCGCGAAAGTCAAGATAATCACCAGCACGGCTTTATGAGAGACCATGTTTTTCCGGGAGGTTTATTTTTTATCGAGTTTCTGGATGAGAGTTGATCGGATTCTTTTGAAACGAAGTAAAGTTTCCACATTTTTACAAGATGCAACACAGCAATGGTTAGAAGAGACACTACATTGAAAACATAAACAAAATCCTTGAATATCGTTTATCCTGACCTGCCTCGCATTTTATTGCCTTCTTACCGCCAATAACCCTTCCTCAGTCGCGTAGAATACAGCTGCGACCGGAGCATAAACAGCAAAAGAGAAGTTCCATATGCCAAAGCATATCCTTAGAGCAACGCTTTTGATAATACGTCGTCTGGCAAAGAAGGGATGTATCAAAATTAAGAACCGAAAGGCAGCAAACACAACTAAATGATTAAGACCAATCTGTACTAAAATAGCTGTTACCCAGAGGGAGAGTTTGCAATGAATATCACCAGCTATGAACTTACTTGCTGCTAATTGTGTCGTCATGTGCAAGTAATGCAACAGAACCAATAGTATGTCACTGCAAGACATGCCGGGTTTCCACTTAACTTTTTGCTGCGACCGATCGAATAAGGTTACTGTGTCGGGTCCCAATTGTGTACGTGTACGTATCACAATTTTGCTTAATTACGAGGCAGTGCTTTTCTGTATCCATATAAACTATACATTTTCTGAAAGTCCTTGATTCAAGGAATTTAGATAAATAAATAACATTCTCGGATTTATTACAAGAATCGATTTATTTAAAGATAAATGATGTCATTTAGAAAAGTATAGCCCTCAAAATCATGCGCTAATAGCTCTCTCAGTAATCATCAAACAAACTTTCTTTTTTGAGAGAATGAACTTTACCATTTGAATAAAAATAGGCTGCCTCAGTTTTTTCAGTTAGGACCTAGAAGTTATTTTATCGTCGTACAAAGATAAAAGATTGAAAAAATCTACAAAAATACGATCCCTCTCCACTAAATCATAAATAATTCATGAACAGGGCCGAACTTATAAAATTTGAGGCAACCCTTTGAAGATCTACATGATTGGAATATTGTGTCCAAAGTTCATGTTTGTACATCAAATAAAAGAGAACGAAAAAAACACTTTTTGGCGAAAAACTAAACGGAGAAAACGGCCAAAAACCAATCAGCACTGTGTTGGACAGCCTGAGCCACGCCAACCCCCTGTTCGCAGCTGAAGAACCCCATAGAGAAAATGCTGTGACCGCTTGAGTAGATGTCTGGCTATTCTCGAATTTTGTGTGCTATCTGACCATGCCGAAGACAGGAAAGGAGAAGACACTGCGTACCGGTGTGATAGGTAAGAATTTCCTGGTGATTAGTGTCCATTTTCATATCACTTTCTATTGCAACCAAGGAGGGGCACTTGTCCTCAATATGGAGGAAAGGGTCCTAGCTGAGTTAGAAGATAGAAGATGGACACTCTTAGCCACCGGACATTCTTAGCCTCCACACCGGTACCGTAGTTCACAGGCAATGGATGAAAGGAGGACACTGGTGAATCCCTTCTTCCAGTTCGCTGTCGCCGCTATCGTCGCTTTCCGAATCAAAAGATGACGGAATGGATGAGTATTGACCGGCAGTCTCTGTGGAAATACCAGTAACCTCGTCGGAAAACCACGAACGATCTGTATTGAAGTCCCTCAAACACGCTAAACGTTCGCGTGAAAATTGCTGGCCGCTGCTTAGCTTGTATGTCTTGCGTCCCATAATTGTGTGTACAATCGAAGAATATATGTTATCTGTAGAATTGAACTTGTAAGTTGTGAAACTTTGACTGGCAGACAATTATTATTTAAATACTTGTATTCAAACCATTTTGTCATTCATTTCATATTTACAGTGTTCTGGCTTTATTATAATTAGTTGACGGGCAAAGTAAGATATAGGCCTACATTGTTTATCAAGATTGTGCCGTGAACGTCCTGTTCAAACTATATATTGACAGTTCCATGGCTATCCGAGGATGTGAGCCAATTAGTCAAACGCTTCTTTGGCCGTGGACCTGAATACACAGTCTTCGCCTTGATCGCGAGTAATCCTGACCCCTGCTGCGTAAAGTTCGTCTGATTGCGCCTTACCACAGCACCACGAATGGCTTAAGTTTTAAAAAGTCATGTATTTTTACCACAATGCACTTATTTTCATAATTTCTTTTCCCCTCAACTCTCAGTTTGACTGTGTACTCGGGTATAAGAAAAAAAAATCGAGATTTTGAAGCTTCGACCCGATACGGGTTGGTTGGTTGTTTAAAGTTTAACGTCGCACCTAACCTTATTGGTCACACGGCGACGATGACCCAAACAAACATACCCCAGCAAAACCCCAACCCAAACAAAAACCCAACCAAAACTACAAAAAAAATCTGAATTTCGAATTTTGAAAATTAGGCTCTACAGACATTGATCACAATGGATCGTCAGAGAGCCTAATTTGTTTGGCACTTTAATCTACCTCCTGTGCCAGACAAACATGGTGCAAACCATGCTGACCCGATACAGTAACCTTAAGGTTCCAATAGCGGTAATTCCACAGCAAAAATGGCAGTGTAGATCGTAAGAATGGTTGTAAATTCGACAGTGTTATACTGGAATGATGTGTCGTTATACGCGGTGAAATTCCTCGTTGCCATACTTCAGTTCAGTTCAGTAGGTAAATCCCTCCTCTATATAGGAGCACCTCCGTATAGGAATACATATTAATATACAATCAACTGGAACCACTCAACATTTATAGCTCAACTATCGTGCTGTGAAGTGAACATTTATACAATTCTACAATTGGACGAACTACTATCCTGAAAGTGTTGTGATAGTCTAACCATGTGAGCTTCCTAGCGGCGTATGCGATGTACTACTGTGAGTGAATTTATATAGCGGTCACTGAAAGACACCCAGGTACTTTATTCCCCAAGTGCCTCCGCTGGCGAAGGTCTAGCGTAGCAACTAGTTCCACCATCAGTCCATATTACCCTGGACACCGAATCAGTCCAGCGCCTTGTGAATAGGCGAGTATGTATGTAAGCGGTCACTGACGAGGGGCGAACCCACGCCAGCTGTAGCACTCCGGGTCAGAGTCAAACACTCTAACTACTGCGGCCACGACACGCTCACATAGCTACCGTCGGTCACTCAGTAGTCTGGAACAGGTATTGCCGCGGACTCCTCGGATGATCGACTTTCCTCGCCACAAATAAAACTTAACCGTTCTTAACCACGGTCCACAACAATTCATATGGTGTCCATGGCAGAAGTTCGTGCCATCACGAAGAGCCAAGTTACTTTATTACTACAATGTAAGCTGAGAAATATTTAATTGACGGTTCAGTTCACAAACAATTTTTTTTATTGCAATTGCCGGTTGTTTTGTTTGGAAAGCACTCATATAGACAGAGCCGCTGTCCGATATATGTTGATAAATGTCGATGAAAACATCAGAGTAAATAACCAATCTAATTTCTATAAGAACTGGTATGACAGCAATGGATACTGTATTGGGGATATGATTGACAATCTATGTGAATTCTTAGACTATGAATCCTTCATCAATATATACAACACAAAATCCAACTACTTAGAGTATTGGGGTGTTTGTAAAGCAATAAAGTCGTACATCAGCCACTGTAATCTGAAATTGGTACCACGACTGACATAATAATGTAGAATGCCTTTCAAGCATCGGATCATATTGAAAAGCTTGAAAAGGTTGTCGAGACATTTACGCTTTGTTGGTCAAAAAGAAGATAATCCCCAAAAGCCAAGAATGATATGATATTGCGTCTACTGGGGAATGAAAATTTTTATTCAAGTTACTTTTCAAGTGTTGCAAAAATACAAAACTACAGTGGTTGCAGTACAGAATAAACTATGTTGGTATAAACTTTTGAAAATTTGAAATCGCCAAACAGACATTTTTATACTCTCCTGAGTAGTTGAGTTACAGTACTTCATCCCCCACTCAAGCCTCCCAAATACTCATAGCCTCCCAAATAGCCTCCGAGCGCTGTCATACGTCATTGTTGATTTTTATTCGTATAAATTATTGCGTCTGCCTATTAATAAATTACATATAGTTTTAACTGCATATAATATTAAAGATCTACATACGGTATTATAAATAAATCTTCCGGATTCATACGTTAAGCGTTTAAATAGTCTATATTTTAGGTTTTATTCCGCTTTTACAAAAGGTGATATTTCGTATAGGTCCTATAGTACGGGTTCATAGCGATAAACTCTGTACATTCATATATATATTGTAGACAGTTAATTTTTACAAATTGCACTTAGCGTTAACGAATACTCGGTATATTTGTATATTCAACCTCGCTATATGGTTAGAAGCCGGTTATGATACATAATTGTATTGATTTTAATACCTGTCAATGCGAAGGGCGTGTATTTTGGTAACAGGTGTGGTCGGATAACAGAAATCACTTGGTCTGGATATAAACGTGTGTTTCAATTATAGCGCGTAGAACTCGATTGCAATTAACATATGATAATATTGGGGGGTTTGAGTGTTTATATTTACAGACCGATATCGCTTTAATTAGGGGCAATTATACATTCAGCGTATAGCGGAAGTTGAAGGGGCATATCGTGAGATAGCTCATTATTTGAGAATTGTTTGTCGAAATATATATACCTCTAATAGAATTCCACTTATAGTCTACTTCGGAATGGCGAATTTACTGAAAAATATCAGCGAGCCTAGAGAATTGTCCGTAAGTATTGTAATTTTATCGCGATCTACTCGCGGATAATACCGACTTTGTCGATATAACGATGTACATAGCGAACGGCGTTGTAAATGTTCGATTATAACTGAATTGAATACAAGGGCTACTCACTTTTAATATTTCAAATCTATATTTTTTATAGGCTAACAACTCTACGTGGGCCGGATTCGTACGAGAAAATGCGGACATTTTAGGTAGTTCCGGTTGGCCTAGTTTGGAGACTGTATTCGCCATAGATGGGGTGGTTGAAACACGGCCCGTTTATAATGACGATGATTGGAATGCGGGTATAAGGAGTCCAACGACCATTCTTCTAAATAATTCCCCTTCACTTCCGGAGATTAAAACACGTAAATGTGTAGAAGGATTATCCCGTTTATTCGCCCCCCGAGTTTGCAAAAGCTGTAATCAGCCATTAAGCGTCGAAGTTTGCGGAAAATGTCGCGTTAGTTTATGCCGAGATTGCGCGTGTTTTGCCCGACAGGTGCTATTCGGGTTTTTCTATGTGTCCGAGCTGTTGCAATTGTCCGTTTTGCGGTTATTGGGGAATGAAACTTTCCAAATAATCAAAACCCGTGATAACGATAAACAACTACTACACATATCTTTGGGGGACTATTGTTGGATTTGTGTGGATTTTAAGAACTTTTCATGAACTTTTAGGAACTAGTCTTGGACTAGTCTTGGTCTATTGTTGGATTTGTGTGGATTTTAAGAACTTTTAGGGATTATTCTTGGACTAGCCTTGGACTATTGTTGGATTTTAAGAACTTTTCACACACACACACACACACACGCACACACACGCGCACGCACACGCACACGCACGCGCACGCACAGACACACACACACGCACACGTGTGTTTGGACTAGTCTTGGACTACTGTTGGATTTGTATGGATTTTTAGGAACTTTTCATGAACTTTTAGGGACTAGTCTTGGACTATTGTTGGATTAGTCTTGGACTATTGTTGGACTAGTCTTGGACTATTGTTGGATTTGTGTGGAGTTTTAGGAACTTTTCATGAACTTTGAGGGACTAGTCTTGGACTAGTCTTGGACTATTGTTGGACTAGTCTTGGACTATTGTTGGACTTGCGTAGATTTTTAGGAACTTTTCATGAACTTTGGGGACTAGTCTTGGACTATTGTTGCACTTGCGTAGATTTTTAGGAACTTTTCATGAACTTTTAGGGACTAGTCTTGGACTATTCTTGGACTAGTCTTGGACTATTCTTGGACTAGTCTTGGACTAGTCTTGGACTATTGTTGGATTTGTGTGGAGTTGTAGGAACTTTTCATAAACTTTTAGGGACTAGTCTTGGACTATTGTTGGATTTGTGTGGAGTTTTAGGAACTTTTCATGAACTTTGAGGGACTATTCTTGGACTAGTCTTGGACTATTGTTGGACTAGTCTTGGACTATTCTTGGATTTGTATGGATTTTAGGAACTTTTCGTGAACTTTTGGGGACAGTGAGTGAGTGAGTGAGTGAGGGACTTTTCTTGGACTAGTCTTGGACTATTCTTGGATTTGTGTGGATTTTAAGAACTTTTCATGAACTTTTAGGGGCTATTCTCGGATTATTCTTGGACTTGTGTGGATTTTAAGAACTTTTCATGAACTTTTGTGGAAAACAATAAAGAGCTGCTACACCAATCTATGAATGATATATTTATTATCACTGGATACTCGTTGTAACCGACTATCGACCTTTGACCCTGCGCTACTCGGAAGTGATGGTATCGTACGCAGACACACACACACACATACACACACACACACACATACGCGGTGCACCCACACCCTAGTGTACCCTATGCCCTACGGGCTATAGGGTACAGGGTGCACCGCGTATGTGTGTGTGTGTGTGTGTCTGCGTACGATACCGTCACTTCCGAGTAGCGCAGGGTCAAAGGTCGATAGTCGGTTACAACGAGTATCCAGTGATAATAAATATACCATTCATAGATTGGTGTAGCAGCTCTTTATTGTTTTCCACAAAAGTTCATGAAAAGTTCTTAAAATCCACACAAGTCCAAGAATAGTCCGAGAATAGTCCCTAAAAGTTCATGAAAAGTTCTTAAAATCCACACAAACAAATCCAAGACTAGTCCAAGAAAAGTCCCTCACTCACTCACTCACTCACTCACTCACTCACTGTCCCCAAAAGTTCATGAAAAGTTCCTAAAATCCATACAAATCCAAGAATAGTCCAAGACTAGTCCAACAATAGTCCAAGACTAGTCCAAGAATAGTCCCTCAAAGTTCATGAAAAGTTCCTAAAACTCCACACAAATCCAACAATAGTCCAAGACTAGTCCAAGACTAGTCCCTAAAAGTTTATGAAAAGTTCCTACAACTCCACACAAATCGAACAATAGTCCAAGACTAGTCCAACAATAGTCCAAGACTAGTCTAAGACTAGTCCAAGAAAAGTCCGTCACTCACTCACTCACTCCCTGTCCCCAAAAGTTCATGAAAAGTTCCTAAAATCCATACAAATCCAAGAATAGTCCAAGACTAGTCCAAGAATAGTCCAAGACTAGTCCCTAAAAGTTCATGAAAAGTTCCTAAAAATCTACGCAAGTGCAACAATAGTCCAAGACTAGTCCAAGACTAGTCCCTCAAAGTTCATGAAAAGTTCCTAAAAATCTACGCAAGTCCAACAATAGTCCAAGACTAGTCCAACAATAGTCCAAGACTAGTCCAACAATAGTCCAAGACTAGTCCAACAATAATCCAAGACTAGTCCCTAAAAGTTCATGAAAAGTTCCTAAAAACCCATACAAATCCAACAATAGTCCAAGACTAGTCCAAACACACGTGTGTGTGTGTGTGTGTGTGTGTGCGTGCGCGTGCGTGCCCGTGCGTGTGCGTGCGCGTGTGTGTGTGTGTGTGTGTGAAAAGTTCTTAAAATCCAACAATAGTCCAAGGCTAGTCCAAGAATAATCCCTAAAAGTTCATGAAAAGTTCTTAAAATCCACACAAATCCAACAATAGACCAAGACTAGTCCAAGACTAGTTCCTAAAAGTTCATGAAAAGTTCTTAAAATCCACACAAATCCAACAATAGTCCCCCAAAGATATGTGTAGCAGTTGTTTATCGTTATCACGGGTTTTGATTATTTGGAAAGTTTCATTCCCCAATAACCGCAAAACGGACAATTGCAACAGCTCGGACACATAGAAAAACCCGAATGACACCTGTCGGGCAAAACTACGTCCTTCAAATTAAATCTGGCGTTTGGTTATGTGCTGCAGCATAAGGTGACAGACCAAGTCCGATATTTTTACCCGAGCAGTAACATCCGGATATTTGACCAATCGTTTACCATCACGGATAGGGTGTCGTTTGTCACTGGTCAAACAGGGCTATACCACCAAACACTGGTCAAACAGGGCTATACCACCAAACACTGGTCAAACAGGCCTACACCAGCAAACACTGGTCAAACAGGAAAGAGTGAGGAGAAATATTAGACCTGCCTCATTAACTGTATTGTAGATGTATTGATAATAAGAGGTTTGAGTATCTCTGATGAACCATATTGAACGGAAGTGATCTTTGACCCATGCGCACCATTATTATCCGGTATTCTGCAAGAGCATTTGAACACCTGTTGACCTCAATAATTTGCATATGACCTCTGTGAGGTCACTTCCGCTTCCGTTCAAGTGACCGGAACTGACCTTTGACCCTGCGCGCAATTTTTATCCGGTTTTGTTAGCGCGCGCAGGGTCAAAGGTCAGTTCCGGTCACGTGAACGGAAGCGGAAGTGACCTCACACAGGTCATATGCAAATTATTGAAGTCAACAAGAATGTGATCCGCAGCCAAGTTTGCAGGTAGAGGAGCCCGTAGGCAACAGTATCGAGACAGCGGGAACTCCCACCCACCGCACGAGGGCCGATGATGATGATGTCGCCCTAATTCAACAGTCAAATTCCGACGACAAGACCTTGGGTCCGATTTTGTACGACGTGGAGAGCAAAGTACATTTCGCGGATGAACCCATAAATGTTCCTAGCGATCTGTTACACGAAGATCATCCAGTGAGTGACATCTATCGGCGCCATTGGCCCATGATACGGCACTGTTTCCATCGTCATCGCCCTATTCAAGATATCTACAATTTCCGACTGACCGACCTCGCCCGTTTACGCAGCTACGTGGAAGCCAGCTTCAGCGATCAAACTACGTCCTTCAAATTAAATCTGGCGTTTGGTTATGTGCTGCAGCATAAGGTGACAGACCAAGTCCGATATTTGACCAATCGTTTACCATCACGGATAGGGTGTCGCTAGAGACGATGCTGGAGAAACTGGACACCGTGGATGCCTTGGAATGGGCCCAACAACAACGTCCCAACACCAAGTGGACAATGGAGAGGATGACCAATGTCACGTTTTTCGTTACCAAGCTGACAGACCCCATCGGCTGAATGCTTCACCCATGCACTGATGAATACCATAACATACATACGTACATACTCTATATGTCTACCTGCTGATCGTTGAATAGAGCTCAGTAAACACTTGTTCCTAATGTGATGGTGCGTTAAATAATAAAGCATGGTGTTTTATATTTCAATTTGTTTTGTTGCGAACATACTAAACCTACCGAGGGTGGCTCCCCCAGCCTGGGTATGATGTAACATTGGGGATAATAAACTGTATGAACATTGCTGAACTTGTTGTTATTCAAGACAACCGCTAATCCGATTGTAAAATACAGCGGAGCTCCGAGCTCTGGAGCTCGACCCACGTGATCTACCACCACCACCGGGCGTTGACGCCCGTCAACGCCCGGTGGTGGTGTTGGTGTTGGTGGTGGTGTGTGGTGTGTGGTGTTGGTGGTGGTGTGTGGTGGCGGGGGTGGTGTGTGGTGGTGGTGTTGGTGGTGGTGGCAGTGTGTGGTAGTGTGTGTGTGATGGTATTGTAGGTGTGAGGTGGTGTCTGTACATATAGAGATTAACTCGTGTCCCTCATCATTCCATATGTATTGGACGACTAATCAAACTTTCGCTACCACTCGTACTGATGACATCACCAATGACGTCACAGATGACAAGGAAAGTTGTAGTCTACACCATGTACTTTCCCTACTACGCGTACTGATGACGTCACCGATGACGTCACCGATGACGTTACAACGAAGATTTGGTATAATGCAAGACAGATATGGATGGTCCATCTCTACAACAAATACCTTCCTTCACTGCCCCAAAATGCCCACTTTGGCTACTACTCGTACCGATGACGTCATCAATGACGTCACAGATGCTGTGGACATCCCGCAAATCGTGGAAAAAAATGGCACTGAGCCAATTATAAAAGATGTTCTTTCGTTACTACTCGTACTGATGGCGTCACCGATGACGTCACAGATGCTGTGGACATCCCTCAAATGGAGTCTACACACCGAGAACTGCAAGATGACACTTCCCACGACGCATTCGGACCAAGGATGGTCCATCTCTACACCAAATACCTTCTTTCACTGCCCCAAAATGCCCACTTTGGCTACTACTCCTACTGATGACGTCACCAATGACATCACAGATGACGTGAACATCCCTCATATTTCAACCCCACACCCAGCCCGTCGGATGCGCCTTCACGAATGCTTCACAGTGATACCTCATACGACTCCATCGACCCACTAGTGGCCCACCTAGACCCCAAAACATCTATTTCCATACCCTTTTTCTACCGTGCATGCGCAGAATGACAATATTTCAACCCCACACCCAGCCCATCAGATGCGCCTTCACAAATGCTTGACATTGATACCTCATACGACTCCATCGACCCAATATTGGCCCACCTAGACCCCAAAACGTCTATTTCCATACACTTTGTCTATAGATTTAATATGCACTCCTAGTACCCGTCCTCTGCATGGCAGAACTGCACAACCCAGAACAAGTCTGGGCATGCATTGATCTCGGGGAGCCAGGTGTGCGGCATGTGAGCTCACTCACGCAGACGCCAGACCAGGTGTTCACGGTCGCCGCAACATTGTAGCGAACGGGCAACATATTGTTGCAATCACAACACCACCACCACCGCTACCACCACCACCACCTAGCGTTGCCGCCGTCAACGACCAGCGTATAGACATATAGAGTATGTATGGCATGTTATGGTATTCAACAGTGCATGGGTGAAGCATTCAGCCTATGGTGTAGTCGGTCAGCTTGGTAACGAAAAACGACCCACTGGGTGTTGGGGCCTTGTTGTTGGGCCCATTCCAAGGGATCCATGGTGTCCAGTTTCTCCAGCATCGTCTCTAGCGACGTCTTATCCGTGATGGTAAACGGTTGGTCAAATACCCGGATGCTACTGCTCGGGTAAAAGTATCGGACTTGGTCTGCATCCTTATGCTGTAGCACATAACCAAACGCCAGATTCAACTTGAAGGTTGTACTTTGATCGTTGATCACTAACTGTATTGTAGATGTATTGATAATAAGAGGTTTGAGTATCTCTGATGAACCATATTGAACGGAAGTGATCTTTGACCCATGCGCACCATTATTATCCGGTATTCTGCAAGAGCATTTGAACACCTGTTGACCTCAATAATTTGCATATGACCTATGTGAGGTCACTTCCGCTTCCGTTCAAGTGACCGGAACTGACCTTTGACCCTGCGCGCAATTTTATCCGGTTTTGTTAGCGCGCGCAGGGTCAAAGGTCAGTTCCGGTCACGTGGACGGAAGCGGAAGTGACCTCACAGAGGTCATATGCAAATTATTGAGGTCAACAGGAATGTGATCCGCAGCCAAGTTTGCAGGTAGAGGAGCCCATAGGCAACAGTATCGAGACAGCGGGAACTCTCACCCACCGCACGAGGGCCGATGATGATGATGTCGCCCTAATTCAACAGTCAAATTCCGACGACAAGACCTTGGGTCCGACTTTGTACGACGTGGAGAGCAAAGTACACTTCGCGGATGAACCCATAAATGTTCCTAGCGATCTGTTACACGAAGATCATCCAGTGAGTGACATCTATCGGCGCCATTGGCCCATGATACGGCACTGTTTCCACCGTCATTGCCCTATTCAAGATATCTACAATTTCCGACTGACCGACCTCGCCCGTTCACGCAGCTACGTGGAAGCCAGCTTCAACGATCAAACTACGTCCTTCAAATTAAATCTGGCGTTTGGTTATGTGCTGCAGCATAAGGTGACAGACCAAGTCCGATATTTTTACCCGAGCAGTAACATCCGGATATTTGACCAATCGTTTACCATCACGGATAGGGTGTCGTTTGTCACTGGTCAAACAGGGCTATACCACCAAACACTGGTCAAACAGGGCTATACCACCAAACACTGGTCAAACAGGCCTACACCAGCAAACACTGGTCAAACAGGAAAGAGTGAGGAGAAATATTAGACCTGCCTCATTAACTGTATTGTAGATGTATTGATAATAAGAGGTTTGAGTATCTCTGATGAACCATATTGAACGGAAGTGATCTTTGACCCATGCGCACCATTATTATCCGGTATTCTGCAAGAGCATTTGAACACCTGTTGACCTCAATAATTTGCATATGACCTCTGTGAGGTCACTTCCGCTTCCGTTCAAGTGACCGGAACTGACCTTTGACCCTGCGCGCAATTTTTATCCGGTTTTGTTAGCGCGCGCAGGGTCAAAGGTCAGTTCCGGTCACGTGAACGGAAGCGGAAGTGACCTCACACAGGTCATATGCAAATTATTGAAGTCAACAAGAATGTGATCCGCAGCCAAGTTTGCAGGTAGAGGAGCCCGTAGGCAACAGTATCGAGACAGCGGGAACTCCCACCCACCGCACGAGGGCCGATGATGATGATGTCGCCCTAATTCAACAGTCAAATTCCGACGACAAGACCTTGGGTCCGATTTTGTACGACGTGGAGAGCAAAGTACATTTCGCGGATGAACCCATAAATGTTCCTAGCGATCTGTTACACGAAGATCATCCAGTGAGTGACATCTATCGGCGCCATTGGCCCATGATACGGCACTGTTTCCATCGTCATCGCCCTATTCAAGATATCTACAATTTCCGACTGACCGACCTCGCCCGTTTACGCAGCTACGTGGAAGCCAGCTTCAGCGATCAAACTACGTCCTTCAAATTAAATCTGGCGTTTGGTTATGTGCTGCAGCATAAGGTGACAGACCAAGTCCGATATTTGACCAATCGTTTACCATCACGGATAGGGTGTCGCTAGAGACGATGCTGGAGAAACTGGACACCGTGGATGCCTTGGAATGGGCCCAACAACAACGTCCCAACACCAAGTGGACAATGGAGAGGATGACCAATGTCACGTTTTTCGTTACCAAGCTGACAGACCCCATCGGCTGAATGCTTCACCCATGCACTGATGAATACCATAACATACATACGTACATACTCTATATGTCTACCTGCTGATCGTTGAATAGAGCTCAGTAAACACTTGTTCCTAATGTGATGGTGCGTTAAATAATAAAGCATGGTGTTTTATATTTCAATTTGTTTTGTTGCGAACATACTAAACCTACCGAGGGCGGCTCCCCCAGCCTGGGTATGATGTAACATTGGGGATAATAAACTGTATGAACATTGCTGAACTTGTTGTTATTCAAGACAACCGCTAATCCGATTGTAAAATACAGCGGAGCTCCGAGCTCTGGAGCTCGACCCACGTGATCTACCACCACCACCGGGCGTTGACGCCCGTCAACGCCCGGTGGTGGTGTTGGTGTTGGTGGTGGTGTGTGGTGTGTGGTGTTGGTGGTGGTGTGTGGTGGCGGGGGTGGTGTGTGGTGGTGGTGTTGGTGGTGGTGGCAGTGTGTGGTAGTGTGTGTGTGATGGTATTGTAGGTGTGAGGTGGTGTCTGTACATATAGAGATTAACTCGTGTCCCTCATCATTCCATATGTATTGGACGACTAATCAAACTTTCGCTACCACTCGTACTGATGACATCACCAATGACGTCACAGATGACAAGGAAAGTTGTAGTCTACACCATGTACTTTCCCTACTACGCGTACTGATGACGTCACCGATGACGTCACCGATGACGTTACAACGAAGATTTGGTATAATGCAAGACAGATATGGATGGTCCATCTCTACAACAAATACCTTCCTTCACTGCCCCAAAATGCCCACTTTGGCTACTACTCGTACCGATGACGTCATCAATGACGTCACAGATGCTGTGGACATCCCGCAAATCGTGGAAAAAAATGGCACTGAGCCAATTATAAAAGATGTTCTTTCGTTACTACTCGTACTGATGGCGTCACCGATGACGTCACAGATGCTGTGGACATCCCTCAAATGGAGTCTACACACCGAGAACTGCAAGATGACACTTCCCACGACGCATTCGGACCAAGGATGGTCCATCTCTACACCAAATACCTTCTTTCACTGCCCCAAAATGCCCACTTTGGCTACTACTCCTACTGATGACGTCACCAATGACATCACAGATGACGTGAACATCCCTCATATTTCAACCCCACACCCAGCCCGTCGGATGCGCCTTCACGAATGCTTCACAGTGATACCTCATACGACTCCATCGACCCACTAGTGGCCCACCTAGACCCCAAAACATCTATTTCCATACCCTTTTTCTACCGTGCATGCGCAGAATGACAATATTTCAACCCCACACCCAGCCCATCAGATGCGCCTTCACAAATGCTTGACAATGATACCTCATACGACTCCATCGACCCAATATTGGCCCACCTAGACCCCAAAACGTCTATTTCCATACACTTTGTCTATAGATTTAATATGCACTCCTAGTACCCGTCCTCTGCATGGCAGAACTGCACAACCCAGAACAAGTCTGGGCATGCATTGATCTCGGGGAGCCAGGTGTGCGGCATGTGAGCTCACTCACGCAGACGCCAGACCAGGTGTTCACGGTCGCCGCAACATTGTAGCGAACGGGCAACATATTGTTGCAATCACAACACCACCACCACCGCTACCACCACCACCACCTAGCGTTGCCGCCGTCAACGACCAGCGTATAGACATATAGAGTATGTATGGCATGTTATGGTATTCAACAGTGCATGGGTGAAGCATTCAGCCTATGGTGTAGTCGGTCAGCTTGGTAACGAAAAACGACCCACTGGGTGTTGGGGCCTTGTTGTTGGGCCCATTCCAAGGGATCCATGGTGTCCAGTTTCTCCAGCATCGTCTCTAGCGACGTCTTATCCGTGATGGTAAACGGTTGGTCAAATACCCGGATGCTACTGCTCGGGTAAAAGTATCGGACTTGGTCTGCATCCTTATGCTGTAGCACATAACCAAACGCCAGATTCAACTTGAAGGTCGTACTTTGATCGTTGATCACTAACTGTATTGTAGATGTATTGATAATAAGAGGTTTGAGTATCTCTGATGAACCATATTGAACGGAAGTGATCTTTGACCCATGCGCACCATTATTATCCGGTATTCTGCAAGAGCATTTGAACACCTGTTGACCTCAATAATTTGCATATGACCTATGTGAGGTCACTTCCGCTTCCGTTCAAGTGACCGGAACTGACCTTTGACCCTGCGCGCAATTTTATCCGGTTTTGTTAGCGCGCGCAGGGTCAAAGGTCAGTTCCGGTCACGTGGACGGAAGCGGAAGTGACCTCACAGAGGTCATATGCAAATTATTGAGGTCAACAGGAATGTGATCCGCAGCCAAGTTTGCAGGTAGAGGAGCCCATAGGCAACAGTATCGAGACAGCGGGAACTCTCACCCACCGCACGAGGGCCGATGATGATGATGTCGCCCTAATTCAACAGTCAAATTCCGACGACAAGACCTTGGGTCCGACTTTGTACGACGTGGAGAGCAAAGTACACTTCGCGGATGAACCCATAAATGTTCCTAGCGATCTGTTACACGAAGATCATCCAGTGAGTGACATCTATCGGCGCCATTGGCCCATGATACGGCACTGTTTCCACCGTCATTGCCCTATTCAAGATATCTACAATTTCCGACTGACCGACCTCGCCCGTTCACGCAGCTACGTGGAAGCCAGCTTCAACGATCAAACTACGTCCTTCAAATTAAATCTGGCGTTTGGTTATGTGCTGCAGCATAAGGTGACAGACCAAGTCCGATATTTTTACCCGAGCAGTAACATCCGGATATTTGACCAATCGTTTACCATCACGGATAGGGTGTCGCTAGAGACGATGCTGGAGAAATTGGACACCGTGGATGCCTTGGAATGGGCCCAACAACAACGTCCCAACACCAAGTGGACAGTGGAGAGGATGACCAATGTCACGTTTTTCGTTACCAAGCTGACCGACCCCATCGGCTGAATGCTTCACCCATGCACTAATGAATACCATAACATACATACGTACATACTCTATATGTCTACCTGCTGATCGTTGAATAGAGCTCAGTAAACACTTGTTCCTAATGTGATGGTGCGTTAAATAATAAAGCATGGTGTTTTATATTTCAATTTGTTTTGTTGCGAACATACTAAACCTACCGAGGGCGGCTCCCCCAGCCTGGGTATGATGTAACATTGGGGATAATAAACTGTATGAACATTGCTGAACTTGTTGTTATTCAAGACAACCGCTATCCGATTGTATAATACAGCGGAGCTCCGAGCTCCGGAGCTCGACCCACGTGAGCTACCACCACCACCGGGCGTTGACGCCCGTCAACGCCCGGTGATGGTGTTGGTGGTGGTGTGTGGTGTATGGTGGTGGTGTTGGTGGTGGTGTGTGGTGGTGGTGGTGGTGTGTGGTGGTGGTGTTGGTGGTGGTGGCAGTGTGTGGTAGTGTGTGTGTGGTGGTATTATTGGTGTGAGGTGGTGTCTGTACATATAGAGATTAACTCGTGTCCCTCATCATTCCATATGTATTGGACGACTAATCAAACTTTCGCTACCACTCGTACTGATGACATCACCAATGACCTCACAGATGACAAGGAAAGTTGTAGTCTACACCATGTACTTACCCTACTACTCGTACTGATGACGTCACCGATGACGTCACAACAAAGATTTGGTATAATGCATGACAGATATGGATGGTCCATCTCTACAACAAATACCTTCCTTCACTGCCCCAAAATGCCCACTTTGGCTACTACTCGTACCGATGACGTCATCAATGACGTTACAGATGCTGTGGACATCCCGCAAATCGTGGAGAAAAAATGGCACTGAGCCAATTATAAAAGATGTTCTTTCGCTACTACTCGTACTGATGACGTCACCGATGACGTCACAGATGCTGTGGACATCCCTCAAATGGAGTCTACACATCGAGAACTGCAAGATGACACTTCCCACGACGCATTCGGACCAAGGATGGTCCATCTCTACACCAAATACCTTCTTTCACTGCCCCAAAATACCCACTTTGGCTAATACTCCTACTGATGACGTCACCAATGACATCACAGATGACGTGAACATCCCTCATATCGGGGTCTCCACCCCGAGAACTACAAGATGACGCCTCCGACGACGCATTCGGATCAATAGTGATCCATCGCTACACCAAATACCTTCTTTCACTACCCCAAAATGCCCTCTTTCGCTATTACTCGTACTGATGACGTCACCGATGACGTCACAGATGACGTGGACATCCCTCAAATCGGGGTCTACACCCCGAGAACTGCAAGATGACACCTCCCTCGACACATTCGGACCAACAGTGGTCCATCTCTACCCCAAACACACCCCCACGCTCCCCCAAAATGAGCACTTTTACTTACTACACTCAACTGCGCATGCGCACATTGACGAGAATTGCAATAAAAAACACGCCATTCTGACTCTACCCCAAAAAAGCTTCACTTTTACACCACCCACGACCCATTCGGACCAATAGTGGTCCATCTCTACCCAACACACACTCACCCACGCACCCCTCAAAATGCCTGCTTTCTTTACTACGGCCAGACTACGCATGCACAGAATATTGAAAACGGACGACACAAACAGTCGGATGCTCCTCCACGAGAGCTTCAAAGTAAGACCTCATACGACCCCATCAGACCACTAGGGGCTCACCTAGACCCCAAAACGTCTATTTCCATACGCTTGGTCTACCGCGCATGCGCAGAATGACGATATTCCAACCCCACACCCATCCCATCGGATGCCCCCTCACATATGCTTCACATTGATACCTCACTCAACTCCATCGGACCATTAGTGGCCCACCTAGACCCCAAAACGGCTATTTCCATACACTTTGTCTACCACGCATGCGTAGAATGACGATATTTCAACCCCACACCCAGGCCGTCGGATGCGCCTTCACGAATGCTTCACAGTGATACCTGATACGATTCCATCGACCCACTAGTGGCCCACCTAGACCCCAAAACGTCTATTTGCATACCCTTTTTCTACCGCGCATGCGCAGAATGACAATATTTCAACCCCACACCCAGCCCATCAGATGCGCCTTCACAAATGCTTCACATTGATACCTCATACGACTCCATCGACCCAATATTGGCCCACCTAGACCCCAAAACGTCTATTTCCATACACTTTGTCTGTAGATTTAATATGCATTCCTAGTACCCGTCCTCTGTATGGCAGAACTGCACAACCCAGAACAAGTCTGGGCATGCATTGATCTCGGGGAGCCAGGTGTGCGGCATGTGAGCTCACTCACGCAGACGCCAGACCAGGTGTTCACGGTCGCCGCAACATTGTAGCGAACGGGCAACATTGTTGCAATTCGGGGAGACAGGTGTTCGGCACGTGAACTCACTCACGCAGACACGTGGGCACCAGACCAGGTGTTCACGATGCCGCAACATTGTAGCGAACGTGCAACAATGTTGCATTTCGGGGAGCCAGGTGTTCGGTGCAGACGTCAGCGAAATTCTGGCGGGGAAAACGCCTGAGTGGATAGCAGACGATACACAGTGCGCTTTTTATAGTCTAACCGTACAGTGCCCATATGAGGGCGCGAAACCCCATTCACAGGTCAGTACATAAATTCCTATCATGTTCCCAGGTCACACCCCATTCACACAGACCCTCATACATTGACCATTCCCATACCCCATACAGGCCTGTATATTGTATAATACAGACCCCTATTGTAGGGATAAAATCCGTGTTCCACTTTTTATATTTTCGGGAAAAAATCATAATTTTACATGCACCCACCCCATTGACTTGATAGGCAGGCCCCGATAAGCCCGGGGACCGATATTAGCCCTCTTGGCTAGAGTTGACAGGGGTTTCCCCTATTTTAGGGGTGAAGTCCGTGTTCCGCTTTTTTATATTTTCGGGAAAAATCCTAATTTTACATGCACCCACCCAGGACTGGATGCCCCTTCACGAATGCTTCACTTTGATACTTCACTCGACCCAATCGGACCATGCAGCGTATTTGAAGTCTGGGGACTACTTTTTCTCCGCGGAAGCTTTTTTCGCGCGACCGCATCGCCACCAGACCACATCACCGTGGAAGAATACATGCCCTTGCCCACCACGTGACCTCCACATGACCTCCACATGAGACGGCGTCCTTTTTGAGACGGTGCACTCTTTTGCCGGTTTTTGCCGGTACTATAATGCACTTGACCTCGACGCCAGATTCTTACGCCAGGTCAATACGAGGGTTAATACGCATTGTATACTACTTATCACGTGATCATTTAGGCCAATCAGAGGTTCTGAGCTATCTTACCAGGGCGTTGAGGCGCTAACATAGGTGTTAGCGGGGCATTACTGTTTTGGGTCAATAAACCAACCCTAACTGCTCCCAGCCCGAAAGCACCTTCACAAGACACTACGATATGATGCGACACCAGAATAATATACATGGGTACAGAGAAATGGAGGGGCTATAAGCCGATGCAGACACTGAGAGCGTACCTGCTGACACTGTCAGACCATCGAATGATACTGCGACTCTACCACCAGGCTGAAAGCAACTAACATCCAGAGAATGAAACACAAAATTAATAGGGTGGTTGAAAACGATGCCGGAATACGGAAAAGAAGTCACGAGTATGAACCCACAGACAAATATAGTGATTGCATATTTCTAAAACCATCACAAGAACCAAAAGAGATCTCTGTGATGATTTGTAGCTCAGCCAAGCCTAACTGAGGAAGACGAGGAACCTACCTTAATTTGTCAAGTCGGCACTTCGTTACCCGAAGTCCCTTCGACGAGCGCTTCAGTTCGAGATCATAAATAGATCCATGATTGTGAATATAGGCCCATTTGACTGGGTGTAAGGTCCGTTTTTCCGAATTTTTTGTCTGGCTGTTTTCTCTTCGGCGAGGGAGGCAAATTGAGATACAATGCTGGAGAAGCCTGTGGTGGGATAAACAAGATTCTGGCTTTATATATGCGGTGGCGGCAACAGTTCTAGGATGAGACGTTGGCAGTATGGCGTTGTAAACTCGGAAACTGGGCATAACAGGTACGGTACACTTTCATTTGGATTAGTTCCAGCGGGTATTATGCAACGGGGGCTATAATTTGTGTGAATACTTCTTTTCGCTACCATTCGTGCATTAAATAAAGTCGTGTCAGCTTTAATTTAGGTATTAACAGAAAGTGACAGTCTGCCTCTTGCATATCGCTTCAATTCACTCCTCCTGCGATTGGTCGTTCGACCCGTGCCAGTTTAAACGCAGCAAGGAAGCAATCAGAGATTGCTCAATTGTATGCCCCCCTTCCGCTTTAATCCGACACTGCTCCACCATTGTTCTGTTTTGTATTGGTCTGTGGAGGTCTAATTTGGCTAATTATAAAAATTCTGTTTCAGTCACTTTTTTCGGCATGCCTCGCATAACACATGTACATATTCCACCCGGGACTTTCGCCAAATTCAAAAATGTGACCTGGTTATGAGACTTACATTCCTTGGGAGTATATTGTGGTGAAATTATGAAGCGATCGTGAACTTTGAATTTTGCATCCAATTCACTCTTTTTGGGGCAATTTCATACTTCAGGACCTACTTTGGAATGTGCTTTGGACAAATAAATATATCCCATTCATTTAGGTTTGATGAACAAAAGGCTATAACTCTTGAAAATATAACCGAAAGCAGAGAAACATCACGCTGCACACCTATGGGGTACTGACCACATATCATGCAAATTCCATAATTGTCCATACAATATTAACCGAGATCCAGCCCGGACAAGTCCCAATTCACAAAGATTTCAAGAACAAAAGAGCCATAACTCTTGAAATATACGCGAAACGCGGAGAAACTTCACACTGCACAACTACAGGGCACTCACCACATATCCTGCAAATTCCATACTTGTCCATACAATATTAACCGAGATCCAGCCTGGACAAGTCCAAATTCACAAAGACTTGATGAACAAAGGGCCATAACTCAAAATATATGTGAAACGCGAAGAAACTTCACGCTGCACAACTACAGGGCACTGACCACATACCCTGCAAATTTCATAATTGTCCATACAATATTAACCAAGATCCAGCCCGGACAAGTCCCAATTCAAGGAGATTTCAGGAAAAAAGGGCCATAACTCTTGAAAATATAGGCGGAACGGGGAGAAACTTTACGCTGCACAACTGTGGGGCACTGACCACATGTCATGCAAATTTCATAATTGTTCATACAATATTAACCAAGATCCAGCCCGGACAAGTCCCATTCACAGAGATTTCAGAAAAAGGGCCATAACTCTTGAAAATGATACCGGAACTCGGAAAAAACTCGACGCTACACAACTATGAGCCACTGGCCACATTCCATGCAAGTTTCAATCCTGTACATCAATTATTAACCGAGATATCGCGCGGACAAGAAATTCGGACGGACAGACGGACGCCCCGACGGACAGACGGACGGACAGACGGACGGACAAAGCAATCGCTATATGCCCCCCTCTAGTTAGAGGGGGGGGGGGCATAATTAAAACACGATTTCTCATTGGCTCACTATTTATAGGACGAAAGGTTTTCCCTCAACAACAAACATGACAATCTGTCCCTCGGTGAAACGCACCTCGACCCATTTAAACAGCAAAGTTGCCATGTTTCTTCTTTTTCGCTGTCTCTGAATGTAGAAAACAGAATTTGGTATTGACACTTCCACACCAAATTACACACATTCTTTTAGCAAACTTTCAAAGCCATGAGCGGAGTTTAAATCCCAATATCACCAAGCTACACGGATAGGGGTAGTTCACATGGCCTAAAGTCAGCTAACCGTTATCGAGCATAAGTTCTCCCAGACAACTCTCGTCGAACGAGAGGGGAGAACAATAGATTAAGTGTTCCATCTGCTGTCAACGACCGGCGCAACTGGGGTACGGATTACTATATGCCACAACATGGCGTGGCGCCCGTTTTACTTAATAAATTGATTTCTGTGTGTCGAAAATTTCTGAAACTTCAGTATGTTTTGTGAGCATTCCCCGATAATATCGGAAAATCGGGCACCGGGAATACACACTTTTTATTCATGGCAATTTATCTGTGTTTCCTAATGTCCATCTTATAGAAGCCGCACCCCAATTACGGGTGGAAATAGCGAGCTGTGGCGCAGGTCTGTACGATACAATCATCATATGAATCGGAATATTCTCATAGATATGCATATCAACATCACGTGATCAGTTGCTGGATTTTTTTTAGTCCAAATCATACGCAGAAACGCCTGATTCTGTTATCAGTGGGCCGAACCACTAATCGACTGACGTGACTTTGAGTCATGGAAAGTATCCGCGACCTGCCAGAAATCCCCTAAACCACGTGTCTCAGTTGACTCGTGACGTAGACGGCCTCTTTCTCGATCTCACAATCTGCCGTCAAACTCGAACAGTGGATCAACCAAACATTGACCTTCCGTAGCAGGGCCCAAGAGTAGACCCAGACGACTCTCAGGTTGTCAGATCCGTCTGAACTCAAACTCAAACTCCAAGGCGAGACCGCATTTCGTCACTCTCTCGACCTGCTATTATTGATTATTGATTGGCTGCTATTATTGATTAGTGTGTGGATTACTTCTTGTATTAAATAAGTTGTTTTCATGGTCACTCACACATAATGGCATTGATATATCCACGATTATCCGCGTCATTTCTCCTACGTTATCAGCTGTAGAAGCGAGTTTCGTGGATTAGAATGCTGGCATCTTGCAGTCTGTGAAAACATATTTTGAAAAACGACGTAGCTAATTAGGTCCCTTAGATTTGCTGTCCCCCATCAATGATGCGTTCTTTAGAATACCCCTCTTTTGGAATGTTTTCGTAATTGTTTCAGATCAAAACGAGACGCGGGTTACTAGGATGATAGCGATGATGGGTACACCACGATAAAATAACTCTTTAAAGGTGAAATGCAAAGGTAATAAAAGTAAGACAAAACCATTTCCCTCTCCTTTTTGTGATGATAATAAATTATACAGCCATCAATGAACGAAATCTGGTGATAAGTTTTATTTTTTAAAGACAAATAAAACACGTATATGATCAGCGGCTTGAAAACAGTGCATCGCTTATCTCCCCTTGATTCGAAGCTCTTCCACCAGAGGCTATGACGTCATAGTTGAACCACACTAAAAAAATGGCGGCTAACATGAATGTAGACAGCGATGCGGGGGAATTTTCTTACACTTCTTCCTCTTCTTCTGAAGAGGAATTGAGAAGAATTCACGGCAATGGTTAGTGCAGGGGTGCCCCTGCCTTACCAACACGAACCTATTTTGAACAAAGAACCAGCAGACAACGATAGGATCAGCGACACTACAGGGGCCGTGGGCGACATACCGAGAGAATCGGAAATACAGATTGGTAAATTCCGACTTTTTCTTTTATCCCCCGTAACGAATGATGACCAACCTGTTAGTGCGTTTCAGTGAACGTGAATGACACAAGCAAGGGCTTCGTGAGCAATAGCCTAGCTTATCTATGTGAGGTATTTCCATACAATGCATGCAGCTACATCATGTTGTGCAGACTGTGCTGGTTCCACTGCTACGTCACGTATCGCAGCGCCCCCAGGGGGAGGTAATCATGTACGGATAGGAATTTCGTAAATAATATAGCGTTACATTTTTTAGTTTTTAACTTTATTAGGCTTAAGCAAATGTTTTAAAACTGAAAGGAAATTAATATACACATTATTTCTTCAATCTTACTGCAAATGTCAAGTGATTTAGACAAACCTTTGCATTTCACCTTTAAACATCAACACCTTTATCGCAACCGCCGTCGTCATTGTCATAATCTATGTAGGCCCTATGTAATAACCAATATAAACATTATAAAACTGTGTATGTTTGAAATTATGCTATTTATATATATTTTTGAATTAAGAAGCCAGCAATGAATTATGTATGTATTTTTATTATGCTGAACCATTTGCCAATTGATTATTATAACTTTAATTATACCATAGTACACGGGTCTTTTCTCTTTGTTTTTTTTATCTTTGTGTTCCCTATTATTTCCTTTATATGGCTATTAACAGAACTACATTCCATTTCCTCTAAGTACATGTATATACTACTTATGGTATGACTGTTGCACACATTTCTATATTGGAATAATAAGTACTTCCGGTTTGGCGACACCCTGATGATGTCATATTTTAATGATTGTCTTTCGTTTTAAGATATTCGAATGAGATAACCTCGATATGATATATTTGAGTTATGCATAGGAGATGGTTTTCCAAAATCAAAATCAAATTACTCCCACTTAGCGGTCCATGAGAATACATAGCTGTATACATCTGCATTTATATGACGATTGGTGTGAAATGGTTAAATCCTTTTCTGTATATGTTGATCTGTCACATGCTAAAACATGGTGGTCTTTACGCGATTCTCTTTGATGGAGTTGTTTAATTTTAAGTGCGAACGTTAAGGGTGTTCCCCTTTGTTTAAACTACAAGGATCAGTATACTTCCCCGCAACAATCGGGTCATATTCGAGGAGTCGCATGATCAAATTCTTCACAAATTAGACATACGGCATTAAACATGGCGGCATGGCGCGGAAAAAACCGGCGACCTTGTCGCGCGTGCCCGCATGCACGCATGCGCAGTTATACCGTACCCGCTTTACTCGTCAGCTTACCTGCGGATTTATCCGCTTATCCGTCATCTTACCCGCGGGTTTACCCAACTTACCCGTCATCTTACCTGCCGGTAGATCCGCCTTACCTAGTGACGTCACTGCTCCATGCTCCCTTGCTCTTGCTCATGTGCAGCCGGACGCCCAATTTTACACCACTCAAATCTCTGAATAAACCAACAGAAATTATGCCAGTCCGTAATTGTTATATTTTATTCTTTCAATTTTATGAAATCAAGATGGAAATGTGACATCCATATATTATATTCTCTGACAATACATCTCATTCTCTACAACTTGCAGCAGATCCTTTGTCAATTATATTTCGTGAGTCTTACACCAAATCGTTGCCCCATTCTCGGACCCAGGTCTAACATGCCAGGAGAGATAAAAGGAAAGGGGAAAGCTCATGCATCGTGCTAAAGAGCACTTGTGGTCTTGCACATGAATAAACTATCTTTTGCAGCGTTCTGCTTACCTTCTCCGTCACAGCACAGATTGCTTTACACCAGGCTACAAAAAATCCCGGTTGACAGTTCATAACAAGCTTGGGGCGTAGAGATCAAATATACACAGACGAAGTCCGCGGATTATACATACTCGTTTGTTCGTTTTATGGCTTAAACATTAGCTGCAATTGCGAGGAGATAATAAATCTATTACCGCTATATGAGATTGATATTTTTAACGCATTTTGGTATTCACTATATTTATCATCAAACGCAACACCAAAAGGGTGTTGAAAAAAGATGCCGGCGTACTGACAAGAAGTAATATGATCCCACAGACAAATATACTGACTGCATATTTCTCAAACATCACAAGAACCAAAAGTGATCTCTGTGATGATCTACACCCCAGCCACGCCTTGAATGTAGCTGTTCATGCGGACATATTGAATTGACATGCTCACACGGCTCACACGGCCCCCAGCACCAGCCTGAGTGGCACTTATGACTGACGAATGCGATCATTCGTTGCTTTGCTTTAATTTTCCTACGGCAATATAGCAAAGTGACGAGGCCATGAACTTGTCTGCGCGATGGAGGGCCGGTTGCCCATTCGCAACTAGTAGCGGCCCCCTTCGTAGATTTCTGCTCGACAGTCCTGAATACCGGTAGCGAGCAACGAATCAAATAATAATCATTGTGAAGTACAGCACATTGTTTGAAAGTGGACCGGTTGTGAAAGAAAGCTTATTGCTTAAACGCCAAAATATGCTATTGCTGATACGTTTGTGAAGAAAAAAAATCATTATAGTGCAAAAGCTCACAAGTAGTATACAATCCGCAAGATAGACCCAATTGACCTCAGAAATTTGCATATGACCTTTGTGACGTCACGCGTCAGCCAATCAGAAGCGAGTATTGATGTCACGTGGGGTGTGGTTGGGTGGTGGGAGGTGGGTGCAAGATGGCGGCATGTGGTTGGGTGGTGGGAGGTGGGTGCAAGATGGCGGCATGTGGTTGGGTGGTGGGAGGTGGGTGCAAGATGGCGGCCTGTGGTTGGGTGGTGGGAGGTGGGTGCAAGATGGCGGCTGTGGTTGGGTGGTGGGAGGTGGGTGCAAGATGGCGGCCTGTGGTTGGGTGGTGGGAGGTGGGTGCAAGATGGCGGCATGTGGTTGGGTGGTGGGAGGTGGGTGCAAGATGGCGGCATGTGGTTGGGTGGTGGGAGGTGGGTGCAAGATGATGGCCGGTGTGAGTGAGTGCAAGAATGTATTCATCCGCGGTCATGTCTGGCGGTGATTCGGTCGCGGGAAAAACCTTCCGCGGAGAAAAAGTAGTACCTAGATAAAATGGTGCGATGGGGTCGAGTGAGGTCTTATTTTAAAGCTCTCGATGAAAAATAAATAAATAAATAAATAAATAAATAATTACACCCGTAACGTTATAGCACGGTAGTGTGGAAAAATCGGATTGTAGACGGGAAATAGGAAGTACACATATAAGAGAATATTGTTTTGACGTAAAAAGTTTGAACATTTCATATTTACGGAGATATGGATGTTTATAGTGGAGCCGGTTTTTCGTGTAAACCATCGCAGAGTATAGGGAAACGGCTGTCATTTTCGTTTTGCTATGTCACAAAAAGTGCTCGAATTACTTATTTCTAAATGATTTCATGACGAATCCAACTAAGGTTAGCAAGTATACATATTTTACGATATAGTCAATAACTGTCAGCACATAAGACTTTCTGGTTGATGAGATCTGAATTTTTGAAGTTTGGCAATTTTCTGACTTCCAGCTTCGAATACCTGCCGCCATATTTGTTGGAAGCCGGTGTTCCTGTGTAGTTTTGTTAAAAAAGGCGGCATGCGGAAAAACCCCAGACAAACAAGTCTATACACGTCCAAAGGTCACGCCTCATTCACCCACACCCCCATATAGTCCCACGCGGAGCGAATTGGTGAAATTTTTGAAAAAGTACTGTGACAGAAATTGATGTGACGGAAATAATACTTCTATGAATAGGGCGAAAATTTATCTGAGATAATTTTTCTGTCATAATTAATTCTTGGTCGAGTATCAACTATTCAGATATTACGGAAAGTACTGTTGTTATAAGGTATTCTTCGTTATATATCAGACACGATCAGCATCGAGTGCCACCCCAGTGTCGAGCATTTACATCGTCCAGTTTGCACCAGCAAAAGAAAAATTACGAACGTTCATCGAACGTATGCTGAGCGGCATCGGGGCACCTTCATGTGGTCTCCCGCGGTATATGAATGACTTAGATATGAATGCATGAATTAGTTTGATATAATTTTGTTGGGTATGAACGATTTAAAGTGGAAATATTCCGTACAGGTCTGTTATATGTAACAAACGCTAACAAAAATGGCTACCCAAGGGCAATTGGTACAATTCCCCGGATAATCGCGCCAGCCAAACCACAGCCCCATCTATACGTTTTGATGCAAGGGAGACAACTCGGACTAGACCAATTCCCAGGCGAAGATGATGTCCCGCTATATTTGGCCTGTATGGGGTATAGGGGTGGTCGTTTTTTTTATGGCTTTTACTATGAGCTATGAGGTTGATCATGTAGAATACGATGGAAAAAACTATGAAAGTACCGGGTAGGCTTGTATATAGATCCATATAGACCCATATACACTCATATACTGGGATATTAGTATGTATAAATCCATACGGGGTGGACATGTTGGAGTCTAGGTGGAGCACTAGTGGCCCGATTGGGTAGAGTGAGGTCTTATTTTAAAGCTCTCGAGGAAATAAATAAATAAATAAATAAATAAATAATAATAAAAAAAATCAAAAAAATCGGCGAGTAGTAGACGAAGGGAAAATTGGAAAGTACTGACCATGCCCCAGAATACTTCATATGCATATCACGGCCTTAAGGCCTATGTAAGATGTAATCTACTTCACAGTTTAGTAGTATAAAAAGCGCAAGTCCTATTGACCTTGCCCCTTCCAAAGAAATAAAATCGGCTCTATTTTACAGGAGTATATACGCAGGTCACGTGGGTTGTGACGTCACTTCCGGGTTTTCACTAAACACTACCTCCAAACATAGAAGAGTTCCAATTTTTTCCCTTACACGTCCGTATGTTCATCCTCCAAACCCACAAGAGTTCCAATGTTCAACCGCCGGGGTGTTTTCCCGCCCCGCCCCAGCGCCCCGCAGCGCGCGCGCGCGCGCGTCATCCCGCGTCATCCCCGGCAGTGCGCGCGCGGACGCGGGTCAAAAGGTCAAAGGGTCACCTCCAGGTCAGACGGTCCAATGTCCAATGAGACAATGTTGCGGCATCGCTATAGTCAGAGCTTGAGCACAAAAAAAGGGGATTCTAGATGAACCTGGGAAAGATGGGCAGTTCCATTTGGACCAATCAGCGGTCGAGAAAAAGAGCCAATCAGCGGTCGAGAAAAAGAACCAATCAGCGGTCGAACAATCAGCCAGCCAATGAATTGGGGTACTCACGGTGTGCCGACGTCCGCGCCTTACATCTGGGTTCTTGTACACCCGGGTAATGTTTTCTGGACATGGATGGGTTACCTTTGGCTCCATTCTAAGCCACTGATTGGCTAATACGGTGTTCAAAGCCACTTTCATGCATTATGCTCATAGAACTTATAGTCAAAATCTATACGTGTTGGACGAGTCTCTTCACTCACCGTATACACGTACCTCAATGAAATGCCCGCTCCAAACCTAGACCAAAGACATGTACTTGGTCTGTAGGCTGATTTCATTGGCTCTCTATTTTTACTATAGTGCTTTTGCATTCTAACCTTGATGGGTTACCTAGAACTTATAGTCATCAACATAATCTATACGTGTTGGACGAGTCTTTTCACTCACCGTATACACGTACCTCAATGAAATGCCCGCTTCAAACCTAGACCAAAAACACGTACTTGGTCTGTGGGCTGATTTCATTGGCTCTCTATTTTTACTATAGTGCTCTTGCATTCTAAACTTGATGGGTTACATTTTGGTCCCATCCTACACCACTGATTTCAGTTTGACTGAATCTCCGCATTGGGCATTGATGCATTAGGAATAAAACACACAAGACAGGGTTTTTTTGGTGAGATCTCATTTTTTTTTTTTTTTATTCAGTGAACAACAACAACGTGAGAACAACCACGTGAAAACTCAAGCCCAGAACAAGGGGCTTGTAATTAACTGAAGCCCAGAACAAGGGGCTTGTACATTGAAGCCCAGAACAAGGGGCTTGTACATTGAAGCCCAGAACAAGGGGCTTGTCATTAACTTAAGCCCAGAACGGGGCTTGTACATTGAAATGATGGGCGGCCCAGTCATAGACGAGTACATCGCGGTCCTCGGCCTGGGGGTACTCGTCAAACATCTGTACGATGGTAGATAAGGGTCTTCCCCGGCATCGATGGTACAGGTAAAACAGCAATATTGTCCGCACACGCCACTGGTCAGGCTTTGCAACGTTTGACTGTTCCAACACCACGTCTCTGTGCCTTGATCCATGAAGTCTGTTAAATCGGGATGGAGGGGTGGCAGGCCGTACGGGCCAAAGTATTCGCCCTGCTGTTCTGTCAAGTACACGGCCACCCAATGTTCACCGGGTCGCTCCATCGGGTCC
>JAVTVY010026568.1:0-10445 GCA_036873755.1 Hanleya hanleyi | reverse complement strand
ACCGGTGCAAGTACGTTTTCAACCGACGCAAAGGAAACGACTTCCAAGGATGGACAGGCTAAACTCGTACGATGTGTTTTGTGCGATGCAGAACATGAGCTGGACGTCTGTAAACGTTTTTTGCAGAAAACAGTCGTAAATCGAAAGGAGTATGCCAAAGAGAAAGGGTTATGCTTTGGTTGCCTTAATCGTGGTCATCGATCGAAGTGGTGTACCTCAAGGAAGACATGTACCGTCTGCTCCAAGCGACACCCCACATCTTTGCATGGTGACCAACGGCTAGAGAGTGAACCAAAATGGATACGAGAAGTCCAGGCTACTACTTCGTCAATCAGCCATTTGAACAACTCAGACTCTGGGAGTAAAAGCTCGATGATCGTGCCAGTGTGGATATGCCACAGTGATAATCCGGATCGAGAAATCCTGGTATACGCTTTATTAGATACACAGTCTGATACGACATTCGTTTTGGAAGACACATGCAACAGATTGGGACTCGACGGCCCTAACGTGAACTTGCGTCTGTCCACGATGTGTTCGAGGGACCAGCTGATAGAGACTCGCAAAATAACTGGTCTTATGGTTCGCGCTCATGACAATTCACTGAGAATCGCTCTTCCACCATCTTACACCAGGAACATAATGCCTGCTGATCGATCACACATACCCACTCCGGAAATGGCAGAGCGGTGGCCACACTTGAAAGGGATTGCTTCAAAACTGATGCCCTTAGCAGATATCCAGGTAGGTTTACTGATCGGGTACAATTGCTCCCGCGCTTTGGTACCACGTGAGGTCATTCCATCCGTAAAGGATGAACCGTATGCCCAGAAGACCGACCTCGGATGGGGGATCGTAGGGATTGTGGGCCCAATCGATTCGTCAGTTCAAGATTCGATAGGAGTCAGTCATCGAATATTGAGTTACGAGGTTCCCCAAGAAGTCTGCGCAGTCGATAACGAAGGCAATTGTCTAGGAACTAAAACGGTAGCAATCTTTTCAGGAGTTCGGTCAAAGAAGTAATTAGTCCTCGCGAGATTAATCGAATGATGGAGCTTGATTTTAGTGAGATGAATTCAACCGGAAAGGCTCTTTCTCAGGATGACAGAAAATTCCTCTCTATTATGTCGACGAGTATCAAACAACGAGATGATGGGCACTACGAAATGCCGCTTCCGTTTAAACACTCGGAACCGGAATTGCCTAACAACAAAGCAATGGCAATACATCGGCTCATGATGCTCAAAAGACGCTTTCTCGCCAACGCAAAATACCGCGACGATTATGTGACATTCATGGAAGATGTCATCAGGAATGGACTAGCCAAAAGGGTTCCCGAAACTGAGATTTGCAACTCTAACGGTTGGGTTTGGTATATCCCACACCATGGGGTATACCATCCTAAGAAACCCAATAAAATACGCGTGGTCTTTGACTGCAGCGCGACCTTCCAAAGTGAATCCTTAAACGACAATCTTCTACAAGGACCCGACCTCACAAACGGTCTTGTAGGAGTCCTTGTCAGATTTCGACAAGAGAGCATCGCCTTCATGTGCGACATCAAACAGATGTACTATCAGTTCAACGTCAAGAAGGAGCACCAAGACTTCCTTCGTTTCGTCTGGTGGAAAAACGGAGATCATTCATCAGAACCTCTTGAATACAGGATGAACGTCCACCTGTTCGGAGCAGTGTCGTCTCCTGGATGTGCCAATTTTGGTTTAAAGCAAACAGCCAACGACAATGAGGCAGAATTTGGAACCGAAGCAGCGACCTTCACCCGTCGCGACTTTTACGTCGATGATGGACTCAAGTCAACAGCAACTGTCAAGGAAGCCATCGATCTAATACAAAACAGCAGAAAGATGTGTGCTAAGGGTGGTTTGAAGCTGCACAAATTTGTGTCCAACTCAGACGAGGTCACTGCCACGATACCACCCGAGGACTGCTCCCAAGGAATTAAGTCAACAGATCTCTTGGAAGCTTCACCATCGCTGGAACGCGCTCTTGGTGTTCAATGGTGTATTGAGTCCGATGCATTCAAGTTCCGATGTACTCAAGGATCAACCCCTAACGCGCCGCGGGATCCTCTCGACCGTAAGTTCGGTATATGACCCGTTAGGATTAGTTATCTTGGTGGGGAAACTCATATTGCAGGAAATGTGCAGACAGAATGCGGATTGGGACAGTCCCTTGCCGGACGACCTCAGAGCATCGTGGGAGCAATGGCGACAAAGTCTGCCCCACTTAGAAACTCTGGAGGTCAAGCGATGTTTCAAACCAGCAGGTTTTGGGAAAGTGATATCGACCGAGGTTCACCACTTCTCCGACGCCAGCACGCGTGGATATGGTCAGTGTTCGTACCTTAGGCTAGTCGATGATAAGAATCGCATACACTGTACTCTCTTGATGGGAAAGGCCAGGGTGACGCCATTAAAACCCGTAACCATCCCTCGGCTCGAATTGACAGCTGCCGTAGTCTCCGTGAAGGTTAGTGGATTCCTACACGAAGAGTTGGACTTAGAGAGTGCTACAGAATTCTATTGGACAGACAGCAAAGTTGTCCTCGGCTACATATCAAATGACACCCGACGGTTTCATGTTTTTGTAGCCAACCGCGTCCAACGTATACGAGAACACAGTGAGGCTTCTCAATGGCATTATGTAAAATCAGAGGACAATCCTGCAGACGATGCGTCTCGAGGACTCGACGCATCAGAGTTCGTCAAAAACCCCAGATGGACCACTGGACCAGCATTCTTGTGGAGTAACACACCCATAGAAGCCACAGAACAATCGTACCCACTGTGTCCTAGTGACCCCGAAGTCAAGGACGCGAAAGTCTTCGCTATTTCCGCTGCCAAACCGGACCCTAAATTTGAGTTGGAACGATTTGACTATTTCTCCCGTTGGTATCGGTTAACCAGGGCATTTGCGAACTGCTTCGTGTTCATCCGTAGACTCAAAAACAGAGTCGCATCAAGGAAGAACCCACAACACGACACACCTGAAAACACTTCTCACGACTGAGGACCTTAAGCAAGCTGAACTTGCTGTTGTTCACCTCGTCCAACGAGAAGCATTTCCTGACGAGCTCGTTATGTTGAGTAATCGTTCCACTACAGTATCAGTGAAACCCTCTAGTCCACTATACCGACTTGACCCATACGTGGATGAATTTGGCATCATGCGGGTAGGTGGGCGTCTTAAGAATTCGACATTTAGCGATGACTACAAACATCCGATAATCCTTCCGAAGTCAAGTCATGTGACCGGATTGATTATACGCCATTTCCATGAACGTGTGCAACATCAAGGACGCGGAATAACGACGAATGAGATAAGAAGCAGTGGATATTGGGTGATAGGATGTTCTTCAGCAGTGGCTACCCTGATAAACAACTGTGTTACCTGTCGAAAGTCACGAAGGCCAGTGCAAGACCAGAAGATGGCTGATCTCCCCCGAGACCGATTGGAACCGGCTACGCCTTTCACGTACTGTGGAGTCGATCTTTTTGGTCCTTGGATCATAAAGGAAGGAAGGAAGGAACTGAAACGATATGAGGTGTTATTTACTTGCTTAGTTTCGAGGGCCATCCATATCGAGACCGCTAATTCACTCAGTACGGACTCATTTATCAGTGCACTTCGACGCTTCATCTCGATCCGCGGACCAATTCGTCAGTTGCGTTGCGATCGGGGCACTAATTTCGTCGGTGCAGAACGTGAGCTGCGAGAAGCCCTGTCAGAAATGGACCATCAGGCCGTGCGCGATTTCTGCCTGAAGGAACATTGCGACTACGTCGAATGGAAGATGAACCCCCCAGTCGCAAGCCACATGGGTGGTGCTTGGGAGCGACAAATTCGCTCGGTTCGGAATGCACTCGCCGGTTTGATGAATCATTCGAATAAGCAATTGGATGACGAATCCCTCAGGACTTTCATGAACGAAGCCGCTGCGATCGTCAACAGTAGACCCCTCTCTGTAGACAACATAAACGACCCTTCCTCGCTAGATCCTCTTACTCCTAACCACATCTTGACCCTCAAATCCAAAATCATTCTGCCTCCGCCTGGTGAATTCCAAAGAGCCGATCTCTACTGCCGCAAGCGATGGAGGCGCGTTCAGTACCTTGCGAATGAATTTTGGCGCAGATGGCGTAATGAGTACATACAGAACTTACAAATCCGACCGAAATGGAATAAGGAGCGTCGTGACTTCACGGTTGGCGATGTCGTCTTGCTTGTCGATCAGTGTCTGCCGCGTTGCCAGTGGCGACTTGCTCGTGTATGTGAAACATTTCGCAGCGATGACGAGCGCGTGCGCAGAGTCCGGTTGATCACCGCTGACTCTTCACTCAGTAGGAACGGTAAACGTACAAAACCTGTGAGTTTTCTGGAACGTCCTATTCAGAAACTGATTTTGATTCTGCCCCAGGAGTAGATTTACTCTAGTATATGAACATGGTGAAGCCGTTAATAAAATTGAAATACTTTTAATTTTGAGGAGGTATGTGGTGAAACGAGAGATAACTCTCATTGAACTGTGATTTCACTTGCAAAGTAGTCTCCCTTTTATCAGATGAGAACATTGTAAGACGCACCAGGTCGTTCGCCGAACGCTGATCGTTTTGCTGTAATCGTTGGTGAAGAAGACCCAAGGTGGTTAGTGTACTGATTTCTTATGTTTTATGATGCTAAAATCTAATGTTTAGACGCATTCTATTAAATGTGATATTGCTTAATTCTTGTCATTTACGATTTAGATGAAACACATGAGTTTAAGGTTGTAACCCTTATAGTTGGCCCAGTTTTCGTATTTTTGTCGTTAACATTTGATGCCCACTGTAAAGTTAGATCAATTCATTGTATTCTGATACCAGTGTCCTTTTACTGTTGTAGTTTCACGGAGCAACGAATATACGGCTTCTGTATGAAATCCTGGTTTGTTCTTCATTCTTCGGCACGTCTTGTGAACTTTACGTCTTACGACCCACTTACACCTGCGACATCGGCAGCTATCGATGCTTGCTGCCGTTACACATATTGAAAAATCTGTATCAAAATGAAGATGTTGCAGTTATATTGCGGCAATATTGCAACAATATTGCCCCAACCCTTGCTTGCGGTGACAGTTTTTGGTGATATTGTGGCAATATTCTCAAACTTTATCGATTCGACTGATTTCTAGTATTTGAAAACAAAAAGTTTCTAATAACAATTATCTTGACAATTTGACACCAATAAATTAAACTAGAATGGGGGCTAACATACACTGATCCATATAATCATAACAATTACTCACTACATACTAATATCTAATTTACAGAATGACTATTGTGAGTCCCTGAGGGTATCTATAGTGCACCCATCACCTGGGTAGCCACCATTCCAGATATACCCTGTGACATAAATCATTTGTCATCAAGATTGGGATCTTGGCCTGTGCTTGCTCTGGTTGGTTTGCATGGAGCTTGCTGTGTGCTCATCGCAATGAATTTGCTGGAGTCGAGGCAGCCTCATTTGCATGTCTATAATACATGACAACTATAATATGGCAAGCCTATGGTAAGTAATCTGGTAATAGTGTGGTAATGATAGGGTAATACTCTGGAATTGGAACATATGGTATTGATAGGGTAATACATCTGGTAATGCTATGGTTTGAAGAATATCTGGTGTGGTTCAAACCATAGCATTACCAGATGTATTACCCTATCAATACCATATGTTCCAATTCCAGAGTATTACCCTATCATTACACTCTAAAAACGCAAATGTTAGATTTAAAATCTAGAGGGTTGGAGGAGGGAAAACATTTAGAAAGTGTTGTTTCGCGCTTTTAAGTGTTGGATACAACAGCTTAAAATGTTGCATTTAACACTTAAAAGTGGTGAATACAACACTTTCTAAATGTTTTCCCTCCTCCAACCCTCTAGATGTTAAATCTAACATTTGCGTTTTTAGAGAGTACCAGACTATTACCAGATTACTTACCATAGGCTTACCAGAGTACATACCTTATTACTTCCATATGCAATTTTACTCTGGTAATACTGTGGTTTTAATCTGGTAATACTGTGGTTTTAATCTGGTAATACTGTCACAGTGTGGTAATACTATGGTAATAATCAGACTGTGCATATGATCTCCTGGATAGAATAGAATGTATCTAATTTTTCTTGGCAGAAATTTGTGTGCATCTGCAATGTTGGGATAATTCTGCCACCCCTCAATGAATTGCAACCCCAAAAAGGCTAAATTTATCAGGCAGAGCCTCACCTTTTCGAATTTGGTAAGTATGTCCCTTGCCTCAAGATCTTGCTAGGGATTGTTTTTCATGCCAATCCGCCTCTAGGTGGCGCCACCTGAGGGTCAACTTAAAACTGCATTTCCGGAAGATAACTTTTGAAAACCTTAAGGATTCTTGCTTTCCAAATTTGGTGTGTGGGTACCTCGCCTCAAGATCCGGTTTGAGATTATTTTCGTGTCGATTCCAATGAAGGTGGTGCCACCTGAAGGCTAAGTTAAAAGTGTTTCCAGACAATAACTTTTGAAAATCTGGACCGATACTTTCCAAATTCGGTATGTGTGTACAATATCTCGCTTGGCATTATTTTTCTTGCCAATCAACATTTTGGTGGCGACACCTGGTGGCCAATTTAAAATTATGTTTCCGGACAATACCATTTAAAAACTTGGATGGATTCTTTCCAAATTTGGTATATGGGTACCTTGCCTGAAGGTCGCGCTTGGGATTGTTTTTCATGTCGATCTGCTCAGAGGTGGCGCCACCTGTGGGCCAAGTTAACATTTTCGTTGCACATCGTGAACGAGGTCGTGGTTATTGGAAATTCAATACTTTGCTTTTGAACGTCCCTGCATATATATATATAGCTTGTGAAAGAGACGTTAGAGGATGCGGATTCACATTGCTATGCCCCTGTTAATATAGAAGATTAAGATCATCTGCCTTAATATTGATGATCAATGCTATTTAGAATTGACCAAAACACGAATAAGATGTGTAACAAATCCATATGCAGTTGCACGAAAGAAATAAAAAATTATGCTTGAGAGTAATATCGAAAAGATTGTACTAAAATTAGAGCAAGATATTTGCAAATCATCTATAGCGTACCAAAGTCAAATTAAAAAGGAGTTTGAAAGGTGAAACGCAAACATGAAGAGGCGAGAAGCTGGAAGGTGGAAGGCTATACAATGAGGTCGAAAGGAAATTGGGTTGAAAACGATACAAACGGAAGACTACGTAATGAAAAATATAACAGAAGTTGAATTAAACAATTAGTAGATGAAGTAAACAATTTCTATAGCAAACTATACTCTGAGAAAAATATTCTATCGGATTCAAATGCCGATATTTTTCTGAATCTTCCTCGAAGAACCACTTTCGCTAGACGAAGATACTAAGGGTATATAACAAATGAACAGTTACTTGGGTCTGATGGTTTTTCAGTCGAATATTACCAATGTCTTTGGGATGACATCGGAGTATTCATTCTACAGTCAGTCATGCATGTTTTTTGAACTGGAACTATTTCACCTTTTCAACAACAAAATTACATATCATGTCTGCCCAAAGAAGAAAAAGTAGGATAGTCGTGAAAAAAATTGGCGTCCGATCTCTTTACTAAACATGGACTACACAATTATGAGTTTTACCGTTAAGAATTGATGAATCGCAGAGAGGTTTTATGAAGGGACGCTTGTAGAAATAACCAGACTCTTATCATGAATTATACAGGAGAAAACAATATTCCATTATTGGAATAACAACCAGACGTCGCCCCAGACAATATTCCAAAACTTTTGTTTTAGATAGATTTCGAAAAAGCTTTTGATTCGGTCTCCTGCGATTATACTGAAAACACATTGAATTAATTTAATTTTGGAGCTGACGTCATTCGTTGGATAAGAGGCTTTCAGTCTGTGTTATGAATATGTGTTATGAATAGCGGATACCTATCACAGTTTTTAACCTAAATTGGGGTTGTGAAACTGTGTCCTCATTACAGGATAAAATGGGACCCCGTAGATTATAAACTACTTGGAAACTGGTTTTATCTCACTAGGAGAGAAACTGTTAACAAAAACTATAATGACAAAATGGTGTCTATGAAAAGAATTATAAGAAGTTGGGCTAGGAGAAATTTAACTTCTGTTGGGAATATTACCATTATTAAACGTTGGTCATCTCACTCCTTGTACATTTTTTTTCAAGTGCTACCTGATCCTGATACTTCCTTCATAGCTGAGTTGAAAACTCTTTCTTAAGTTTATCTGGAACGGTAAGAATGACATAGTTTAGTATTAAACTGCAATCACACATTAGAGCGATCGTCCGTGATCGTCCCTAAAATCTTGGGCTCATCCTGGAAATCTTCGACAACCAAGAAAACACGGACAGCTATTGAAACAGTATTCAACTGCAGCCACACATTAATAGTTGCATTGATCATCCATGAAATTTTGGGCCCATAAAAGAAATGTTGGACAGCCAAAAAAACACACGGACTACTATTGAAACAGTATTCAACTGCAGCCACACATTAATAGTTCCATTGATCGTTCATGAAATTTTGGGTCCACAAAAGAAATTTTGGATACCCAAGAAAACATAGACTACTACTGAAACAGTATTCAACTGCAGCCACACATTAATAGTCCCAGTGATCGTCCATAAAATCTTGGGTCCATCCAAACAATCTTGGACACCCAAGAAAACAAGGACTACTATTCGACTACAGTCTGTTTGCAATGGTGCGAAATAACAAATCTTTGTTCGGCATCAAATAGGCCATGAGGATTATTATAAATCAAGCATAGTTCTGCTAATTAAGATCCAGAGTAATAGCAGTTTATTTAAATCTACAATGTGACTGTATAAGAAATAAGTGGAGTACGCAGAAATCCTTCGTGGACCAAATCAGAAACGGGGTATACCAAGAATAAATATGTGAGTTTTGGTGGGAGCACAGAGGTTACCATAGCAACTCAGTTGCTGGGACTAAAAAGTCCTGACGGTCACATCGAATGGGACAAAAAGAATACTTTTTCTATAAATACATAACAAATTAGACATGATTAATGTAATAAAATACATTCTTTCAATACATAACCTCAAGGATTTGCCCGTGGAACCATCTGTCCGACAAGAAATAATGGAAACCACGAGTTGGAAAGGATGGAAACAACTAAAATTGTCCAGAAAGTGCTCATTCATGCAAACTATCATAACAGTATCCCACGAGCATACGTTTTTAGTTTTGTTCGTCTGTAAGTATCAACAACGGTCACAGAGGGAATTTGGTGAAATATATATGTGCGATGAATATCATAGCATCGAAGAGTCAGACACTTGGAAATCTTGATGAAATCAGATGGAAATAGCACAATTACCCTTATGGTGGTTGTGTCTCCCCGCCTTTCTCACCCCCCATAATCATACGGCACCTATTCAAAGATTATATCAGTACCCAATGGCACAGACAAACATATTTACACAGGAGTCCTCTATTTACCATCAACACGGTTGCACCCACGACTCAATCACATTTTTACCTGCGGCACGCAGGTCTACGGGAGGCTCGCGTTGTTGTTGTTCTTCTTCTTCTTGTTCTTGTGACTTTTTGAAATGCGCATGCGCTAAGAGAGTGTGATCTCTGCCACCCTTTTCTTTTCAACCTCCGATCTCACATGAAACCACTGTCTTCAAGCGCGTTTGAATTCATTTGCAACTATATTCGGTGGAATGAATTATTGCTTCGTTGATTTCCGTTCAGACTTCAATTCTCTTACGTCCGTCGCTTTAAAGCTGTCGGTCGTCACATCAGTCACTGTCTTCAGATATTACCATTTTCATTGAACAGTATGCAGATGTATACACAATTTAAGATCCTTGGATTTCTTATATACAAAAGAAGATGAGCCGCAACCTTGTCGGTGGTTCAGCTAATTTGCATACAGTCCCAGGCGACTGTCTTAGAAAGTAGAAAAATAAGTTCACTACTTCTAGTAATCATTTTATCTACCCAATCTAGATAAAACACAAATTGGCGAAGAAGCATAACAAGTAACGCATTATCATTATGATTAACATTGAATAATACTTGGTATCAAATTATAGATTATGCATCATAAAAACAAACGCAACAATTACGTTTCAGAAGTAAGCGGAACAACTCAGCAACTTTCACCGAATAAAGATGTTTAACTTTACCCCCAAGCAATTCGCATATATGGAAATATGTTTTGAAAGGAAGAATAACTTAACCCTCTGTGGGGATCGAAACAATGACCCTCCAATCCCTGGACTTGCACTTAATGGTAGCTATACCGATTCATTGATAATACTCAAAACTGACTTTATGCGCAAACGGTTTTATAATACATAAATGACTATGTACTATTTAATGAGTCCGACA
>JAVTVY010026567.1:0-11598 GCA_036873755.1 Hanleya hanleyi | reverse complement strand
TGAAGACTCCACCTTCAACAATACCATTTCCTTCAAATAAAACAAGACATGGACTGAATGTCGAAAAACATTATGAAAAAAGAAATCTGAAGCTAAAAATTTATTCAGCCTTAGAATGTTGAATTATAAAATGATTAGAGGACAGAGGACAGAGCACAGACACAAGACGGTAGACTTACATGTGCCGGGGGTGAGATCAGTGGATTATGATCTAAGACCAATTCTTCTAATGTTTCTATTTTTCTGAACACCGCTGGTATACACGATATCTTGTTTCCAGAAAAATCTAATCTCCTAAGTTTTAATTTACAAATGTCTGAAAAGAGAAAGAATTCATAATTGTATATTAGAGAATTTTCAAGTACACAATACAGATAATTTACAAATAATCAATACAACGCTGTGTAATTTATTAACATACTAATCTTCAGAAACAAATCCTTGAATCGCACTATAACTGAAGCTATTCCTTCAACAATACTATTTGCCCTGATAGCAGCAACAGGTGCATTCACACGTGGCTCCCAGCAAGATTTGTCATGTGGTTCGTTTAAAAATTGTGGTCTTCTTCCTATCTCTCCAGCATAGAACAGTTTTACCAATCTATTTTAAAGAAATATGAACCAATCTATTTTACTTTTCTAAGAAAGGACCATTATGCTTACATTTATGATAACTCTGGCAAATATTCGGGTTATCATCGATTAAAAATATTTCCTAAGCTGAAGAGATACGAAAGCGACCAGATTAACGAACTGCAAATCAGGCAGGGAATCAAATGTCAATGCACTGCCGGTGCTATCGGGGCAGATAGTATTGTCAAAGGATTAATTTGAATTATAGTGCAAGTCTGGGATTCACATGATTAATATATTGACAGGTAGGTTCAGTCAACTGAACATAGTTTTACATAATCAAATTATACAGATATCATCTCCGAGTTGCTATTTAACAATAATAGAATTAATTTTAAATTCAAATTCAAATTGGCTTGATGTTGAATGAGACAAGCATTATTGAGTACAGGTATGTTTAACACATGTTTGCAAGGTCAAGTAATACCACGATTTCATTGATGTCACTTTATATATGCATAAATTGCAGCAATAGGCCTGAAACCTGAGGACAGTTTATCCCGCTTCTGTCCCATGATGTAATTTACGTCCATGACAAATGACAGCTGGGAATAAAGTCAATTAATATGACTCTGATTTTAGTATCTGATTCACGACGCATGAGTTTTCGCGATTCAAAGATGCTCATCAACAACGTCGAAAACTGACCAGAAAACTACATTAACTCACCCCAATCCCCACTATCGTAACCCACGGTCTCTCTGGGTTGGAAAGCCACTGGTCAATATTACCAGTCACAAACACTTACTTTCACTCAAAATTCGGCAGAGAACAGAATGAATTGAGACTATTCATCGAGACAGCCATGTCAATTTTGATGCGGAGACAAATTTATGACTATCGAAAATGTGGACTTATTTTACCTCGTAAAATTTTACCCATGGGACCCGAAATGTATATCATGTGTGTATATGCTCGATTATTGTACACGTGTTGGCCTGGAAGAGATTCTATATTTAGTCCCACATGCATAATTTTAGAAGTTGGACTCTGTTCCACAATTCAGATAGATTTGATGTGTTGGGTTACTAACATCTAAGTTGGTCCCTTGTGGGCACCTGTACTGTGCATTGACAACGAAATTTATGACAAATCATCGCATGATTGAATGAGGGATAACATGACATCAGGGTTCAAGTCCATTGTGTTGAAACAGATCTTCAACGCCAGAGGACACACATACTTACCATTGGGTAATTCTACTAATAAATTTCTACGGACATTTAAAATTCTTAATGACTCTAAATCTCCTATCTGTGTTGGAAGCTGGGAGATCTCATTACAACTAACATCCTGAAAATAGAAAAAATATAGTAATCTTTGTTAAGAGAATAGATAGAGTGGATTTTAATAGAACATGTCAAGTATAATATGAGAAGATATTTTTAGTCATTTAGACAGACTAAATATGAGATATCAAACATTTATAAACAATGTTTCTGTTTGTAACTAAGTCAAACCTGCTTTAATTAATGCCATTAATCCCTTATTAATTGCACAATCAAACGTAGAAAACGGAAGTTTAAAAGAAAAACTAGGAGAGAGTTGTCCGCCCCTAGGAGAGCTCTCCACTCAAATCCAGCGTGGTCACTATATAGGCGACTGTAGCCTCATTTCTCATCCTCTTTCTCAAACCGAGACCAGTAATGAAACAAGGCCGCGGTACGAGGGGACGGAAGGGTGGGCACATTAAATTAAAGCAGGTTTGACTTAGTTACAAACAGAAACATTGTTTATAAATGTTTGCTGTTTGTTGCCTAAGTCTTAAACCTGCTTTAATTAATGCCACAGTACCAACATACGGAGGTGGGAACCTCGGTCTTGTAGTATAACAAAGTAGGCTAAGTGACCGCTGGAATAACACAGAAAAACATGGGCATAGCATGAACAATCCATAATCAACAAATGAAACCTTGATTATCAACATACAAAGGTTAAACATGTGAATAAGATACTGATGTACTTATCTTTGATTGTTCACAGCCATGTAGCTGTGTTTGTGGTGTGGAAATTATTAGTTTCCCCCCGAGAGAGTACTGCAACGAAGTGTATAGGTACTACTCGGGAAGCCGTCTTTACCAAGAGAGGACCTCAACCCCGGGGATATATAGTCTACTTGGTAAGGCTTATTTATCTTGGCTGTTCCTAAGACCGGTCGAGGCAGGGTCTGTTCCGGGCCTAGTGATCGCCAAGTCACACCACTCTCAGTCCACAATCGTCTTCCATCCAACCATCATTCTAGGGAGTTGAGTGCAAAAGACGGCGCTGAGATCATTGAGAAGGACGTCAGATTCAACCTGAAGGACACAATCAAAAACCACATTAAGGTAAAGATCACACTCACCATGGATACATACATCTTAGGGTGATGATACAGTGTCTGACATCTCTTTAGAGGATCCAAGGTCGTCCATCTGACTTATTTCTTCCTTCCATATGAGATCAATCAATTGTGGACCAATAGTATGAATGAGATGAGATGATACAGCAATTTGCAGATTTGCTGTGATGATTCAAACTGCCGCCCCCCCCCCCTTTTTTTGGAATTTAGTTGACCACGTGTTGGGCCGCTATTAACGGCCCAAACGTGGATATCCCTTCTGCCTGGACTGACATATCTCTCAGATAGAAGTTGGTGAACGTGGAGTTCGTCGTCCAGGCACAAGATTGGACAATGTCATGGAGGGACAAATTCTTCCATAATGGCCATGACGAAGCAATGGCGCGAATCTCATGAGAAGAAGCATTCGACAACAGAGGGGGAGCGTCTATGGCCAACTGATAAGACCATTTAATGGTTTTCTTCAACCACGCGGCGATGGTATTTTTGGTAATATCACGCAAAGCCGACGGGCGAAGAGACAGAAATAACAGGCGCCGAGAGCCGCGAGCGGAGTCGGTACGAGTAAGATAGTGGCGAATAGCCCGGACCGGGCATAACAGGAGGTCGTCTTCGAGCCCATGCACAAAGTCTGACAACGCCGGTATGGAGTACGATCGTTGAGCGCACGGACCTGAACGCACAGACTCATTTTTGGCAATAAATTCAGGAATGGGCCGAAAGGAAATGCGAGACCAATCCGCCGTCCAGGTCATAGAAGATCTTTCAAGGGCATGAAGTTCAGATACTCTAGACGCTAAAGCAAACGCCGCCAAAAAGGCGGTCTTATAAGACACAGCTTTAATAGAGGCGGATTCCAAAGGTTCAAAGGGTGGATGAATCAAAGCACACAGAACCACACCAATATCCCATTTCGGTAACAGTTGGCGCGTACAGCGAGACTGTAACGCGAAGGCGCGAATGAGCGCAGAGATATTATCGTTTAGACTAATGTCTACACCCGCAGTAAGGCGTAACACCCTAGCCAGAGCAGATCGATACCCTTCAATGGTGCTGATTTGAAACTTCTTATCACGATGAAGATGAAGGAGAAAGTCAGCTACTAGGGAAACAGAGGCAGAGTCGGGATCGGCATCATGTCCTCGGCACCAGGAGACGAAATAGGCCCATTTCGCCTGATAGAGCTGCGCTGTGGAAGATCGATTGGCTGAAACCATCGTTCGTGCAGCCTCTGCTGAAAATCCCTGGACTGCGAGAGCATTCTGGATAGTCTGCAAACGTGTAGGTTGAGCCACCGAGGGTTGTGATGAAATAACCCGTGCGGTTGACGTAACAGGTCGGGCCACACTGGCAAACGACGTGGCGGGGCGGTGAGAAGCGGGAGCAATACCGGAAACCACTGTCGCCGAGGCCACCACGGGACTACGAGTAGAATGATGCAATCGTGACGGGTAATCTTCTGAAGTACTTCCAGAATTAGGGCGATCGGCGGGTATGCATAAGCCAGGAAGTTGTCCCAATTGATTGACAGGGCGTCGATGTCGAAGGCTTGAGGATCCCGAATCGGACTGACAAACAGGGTCAATTGGGCGTTGTTTCTCGTAGCAAACAGATCGATCAGCGGCGACTCCCAGATGACGGAGATCTGCTGGAACACCTCCGGATGAAGTTGCCACTCGGTCTGAAGAACGGTGTCCGGACGCGATAAGCTGTCCGCTAAGACATTGAGCCGGCCCGGAACATGGCGGGCGTGAAGATGGATGTGATGAATACGAGTCCACTCGTAGAGATCCCACACAAGGCGAAACATTGGAAGCGAGCGTGTTGTTCCCAACTTGTTGATGTGAGCAATCACTGTGGAATTGTCCGTCGCAATGAGAAGAGACGAGTACATGAGACGATGACTCCAATGTTGCACTGCCAGAATGACTGCCTTCATCTCCAGAAGGTTGATGTGAAGACTGGCATCCAACGTTGACCATCTGCCGGATACTACTAATTCGTCCAGATGGGCACCCCAACCGGTCTCGGACGCATCGGTGTACAGATGATGACTCGGAGCCGGAAAACGGAATGGAACGCCCTGCATGACGTTGAGCCGGGATTGCCACCAGATCAGATATGGATGAAGCGACGTCAATACCGGCACCGCTGGATTTATGGAAGGAGTCTGTAGGTAAGGATACAGATGATACTGTAGTGGACGCACCTGTAGTCGGCCGTAATGAGTTAGGTCCTGAGTGGAAGTGAGCAAACCTACCAAACTTTGCCACTGTTGACGTGTCCGTGACGTTGATGACAAAAACTTTCGGATGATCAGCTGAATTTTGTCCCAACAATCTTCCGGAGGATACACCAGTTGATAACGGGTATCGAACACTGCGCCGATGTAACGGCGAACTTGAGCCGGGACCAACTCTGACTTGAGAGGATGAGGGATGAATCCTAGATGACGTAAGACCAGAAGTGTGAACTGGACTTGCATGTTGAGACGGGACTCGTCCGCTGCCCATAGGAGGATGTCGTCTATATAAACCTCTATCTGAATACCCCGCAGGTGTAGAAAAGCCATGACCGGTGAGGTAATGCGGGTAAACAGCCAAGGGGCTATGTTGACCCCGAATGGGAGAACCTGCCATTCGAAACGGCGTTCGTTGACAACGAAGCGGAGATAACGGCGATGACGAGGATGAATTGGAACATGAAGATACGCGTCCTGCAGATCGACTGAGGCCAGCCAATCCCGAAGATGTACACGGGCCCGAATCGATGAAACAGTCGGCATCTTGAAATGAGGGGGGAGGGCGAGATGAAACTTGTTTAACACTTTTAGATCGATCACCATCCGCATCTGGGGCGAGTCTTTCTTGGGAACCAGAAACACGTGGCTGTAAAACCCAAAACTGTCCTCTGTCGGCGGTAATTCTCTGACCGCTCCCTTCTCGATGAGCGTGTTGACAGACGAGAGTAGAGTCTGCACGTGACTCGCAGAGACTGGTAGGCGGGATGGGCGTGGCCAAACGATAAGTTTGGGGAGGGAACGAAAAGTGAACAGGAAGCCGCGCTCCAAAACTCTCAAAATCCAGGTGTCGTCGGTGATGAGGCGCCAATTGTCTATGAAGTATTGAAGGCGGCCGCCCACAACATGATGATTGAACAACCGGAAAAGAGGAGGCTGCAAAACTTCGGCTTGATCTGATCCGGGAACTCGATAGTCATTTACTGGAACGACCACCCCTCTTGGTTGATTTACCACGAAAGGAACGGCGCCCACGCCGTGGAGGTTTGTCAATACCCCGAAACCTCCCCCGAGTGCCGCCATCTTGTTGGGTGGAAGAGGAGTTACGACCCCGCCTCGAGCGACGATCCGACGAACCACCCCGAGCAACAGCCCCAATCAAACGCGCAGTACGTTCCTCGCGGATGACAGGTACAACAGACTCAATAGAATTGTTGAAAATGGCGCTGGAAGCTAATGGTTGATGAAGCAGAAAATCCTTAACCATGAAGGAGACGTCCGGCTTGACCGCCTTAAGTAAGGCGTTGCATTGCGCTTGGAGAAGCGAAACGTAAGAAAAAGAAGTGGCCTGAATAACTTGATGATTAGCCTGCACTAGGGTTTCAATGAAACCCCGCAAATAAGCAACACGACCCGCAGACAAAGAAGTCGATCCATCGTCCCGGTGTAACTCCGGGTCCAAGGCAATCCGCGAAGTCGCCAACAAAAACCAATCAGTGATTGAGGAAGCACGTTGGATTGCCAATAACATCTCTTGAATATTCTCCACAGTTTTGGTATTGAATTCAAGTGGAGTCGACTTAGCTGATTTAGAAACCTGAGATAAATCTCGATCACGCTTGGGTGGGTTGTCAGGTAACACATTATCATGAAGACGATAGGAAACTCCGAGACTAGGCTTCTTAAATTTATTGTCATCTTGTAACTGACGATCAAATTTGTCTAAATGATCTGCCCATGCTGGAGACGGAGCACATGTACGAGTAGCATCCGGCTTAGAAGTAGCTAATGCAGAGTCCGCAGCTGTCCGGCACTTACCACTAGAAGAAACCTTCGAAGGAACGGGCATATCCGGAACCAACGCTAAAAGCGCCTGCATATTAAGCGAAAGATCCATCTTCGACGTATCTTTGACACTAGCCTGAGAGGAAGAAGAATCATCCGACTCACTCGACGAAACCGGAGACTGAGAACAAGACGATAAATCATAATCCACCAAATGATCAAGGACAGGGGCTCGTTGATAATGAACATGGTAACCTTGATCAGATGGAGCCGAAACCCCAGGAAAACGGTGAGCAGAATCAAGAGAATGAACTGTCGATGTACGAGAACGGCGTACCGGTGAACGGGAACGCCGTAAAATAGTACCAGAATGAACCGGTGGACGAGAACTACGGACCGGAGAACGAGATCGTCGAACCGAGGTAACAGAATCACGAACAGGTGAAAACAAACGATGAGGTGGTGAACCCGAGCGTTGTGTACGAGAACGTGAATGGTAATGTGAACCTGAGTGTCGTGTAGCAGTATGTGAACGACGATGTGAAGAATCAACAATTGCGGGGCTTGATGTTCGTAAGCCCGCAACCTGAACACTTAATGGTAGGACCGAACAGGCTTCCATAGATTTTTCAGCATTAGGAAAACTATGTCTAGTCTTAACCCGTAAAGGAGAAATTGACACTCTACGTCGTTTCTTTGATTTCTTCCTACTAACATGTACATGTGGAGAACCAATAGGTAAGGGAGAAATAACCTGGGGTGAAGATTCCTTTTGTTCGACGGGAACAATAGACTGGCCAGGCTTGACCGACCTGGCCTTTGTTAAGCGTAACAAAGGAACTGGATTTGGATCGACCCTAGACAATGAAACACCGGACCGGGTCAAGCTGTCTAGCAACCTGGAATTATCATCGTGTAGGACGGTCCCGCTCGGAGGTATACAAACTGACACGGGTGACTGAGGATCTTGACCAGCCCGGTCAAGATCCTCATTACACTTCATATCATGAACTAAAGAAATCTCTAAGACCCGTCTGTCGATCTCCGACAAAGACGAGTCATCACAAGCATGTAACAGAAAAGCTCGGCGGGCCTGGGCATAATTCTTCCAGGCCGCCGGATTCCATAATACACATTCCGCGCACGTAGACGCCCGGTAACATAAATCTTTGCAAGAAAAGCAAGCAGTATGAGCGTCTAAAGGGGATAAATCTTTCCCGCACGTACGACAAGGAATACCAGTCGGAACTTCAGACATAATAACACAGTAAGTAAGTTCCGAATGAATAACAAAAACAAGACTTGATAAAGGATATTACACCAGCGAGACAACAACAACCAATGTTGTAAAATTGCCTCTGAATACTTCCCTTTAGATGTGCACTGGTCGAGCAAACAAGAGAAAGAGGATGAGAAATGAGGCTACAGTCGCCTATATAGTGACCACGCTGGATTTGAGTGGAGAGCTCTCCTAGGGGCGGACAACTCTCTCCTAGGGGAGTTAACTTTTTCTTTTAAACTTCCGTTTTCTACGTTTGATTGTGCAATTAATAAGGGATTAATGGCATTAATTAAAGCAGGTTTAAGACTTAGGCAACAAACATCAAGATTAGGCATTAAGTCATTAAGATAGGTGTAATCCCAAAATCCCAAAATTACTGTTAAAATCATGCGCCATACATAGACATGGTTAGAGAACATTTCTAACATATGTTCACAGCAAATACAAAGATTTAATAGCTCAAAACTAGTGCTGTTCACAGGCGACTGGAGTTGCGACTATTCGGTTTACAAAATTGCTAACCGAATATCTGAAATGACCCTACGGCCATATATGACCTTATTATAGCTGGCAAAAAAATAAAAATATTATATATATAAAAAATTTGATAGAACCATTCTTATTAACTCTTTGCTACTTGCTGATAGTCTCGTTTGTCAGCCTTGTATGTTCGGATAAATGCATGCAACAGGATTTTGTTATAGACAGTCTTTTTTTGAAGCAATATATTTGCATGTAGCTTGATTGAAACCCCGCTAAATATATATATTTTCAGAAAGCCCATACTTTAATTAATCTGTCCTTCAAAATATCTGCCCATTTGTGTCTAAAATAAAACCAGACCAGGCGAGAAAATAAAATAAACAAAAAAAAAATCTCTGATTTCGACAACATTACCGTGAGTGTATGTCCCAGCCAAATGATAGTTTCCATAAAAAATCTCTTCACGATTCGCCCAATTCAACCGGACGATCGTGCTAAAATACCAGTGCATTGTCCGTGTGGGTTTTAATCCGACATATAAATCCGAGAAACCCTTTATTTCCATTGTAAATCCAACAGTCGGCTCACTAAAGTTTCAACGAAGCCATTTTCTTTGGCGAGAAATTCAACCGGCACTGAAGACGGACACGCTAACAGGCGGCCGGCCAATCGCTGCTATTGTCTCACACGTCTCAACTAATCGGCTTCGCGATACTAACAGAGCCCGGTCAAGGTCAATTTGGTCACGCTATCAAAGAATGATCACATCTCTATCCAATCAAATCCTTCGTTATTCAATCCTATCCAATCAAATCACTCGTCACAGGTCGAAAGACCCGGAAATGACCTTTGAAATGAAACCAATATCTCTAACATTCTACCGCGGGAAATGGGATTTCGATAGCGTTGAAAATGGTCAAAAAACGGCAAATTCTTCGCCGATTTTCTCAATTTTCACCACAAGGAAGGTACGTCTTCAATAAAATAAACTTGTTATACGTTTATTGCATGATTTACAATAAAATTTGAACGTATATTGTCGACTATTCTCACTTGACAAACATTTTACTGTTTGGCGATTTTTTTGCGTCCACGGTGGTGAATTGCAGCCGGTTTCGGCCGTTATGGGTATATATGATGCCGGCCAGTTTTGGCCGGTATAAGTACGAAAGGGTACAATTTCCTACCAGCAGTTCTGAAAAGTAGACAATTTCTGTACTTACAAGGTCCATTAATTTCTCTAACTGACCAAGTTCCTCTGGTAATGAGACGAGTTTGTTGTTACTCGCTATGAGCACCTCTAGAGCTTGTAGTTGACTGATGAAGGGTGGGATATTACATAACATGTTCCGACTGAAAATAGAAAAATCACATGGGATTACAATTGAAATCTTCATGTTCAGCTCTGTCACGCAATGATTGTGGTACAATATCCTACATGCAGGGTTTCTACCCTTTGTGGAAGACAAAATTCCAGGATTTTTCCAGGTCCATACAACCATCTCCCAGGACCTTCAACTGAATTTTCCTGAACATTTTTTAACACATGTTTGATTCCGCAAATTCAACAATGCACATTAGAATGAAATGAATATGTGTTCAACTATCACCTTTCATACAGATCTGATTAGATCAAAGAATAAGTTCAATTTGTTAGGAAGAAATTCCAGTAATTAATTGTGGAAGATATTTTGGAGGGAGAGAAGACAATAAAATTCAAAGACTTTTCTAGAATCTTTACATATAATGTCAGAACTCAAGGATTCAGGTGCTGGAATTTATTTTCTCAAAATTCAAGGAAATCCAGACCCGTATGAACCCTGTACATGTACATTGCAGATGACTGACAGTGATTCAATGCTCGAATCTCTTTCGAAGATCGACATAACATTAGTACATGTACTTTGTTTTTAGAAAATTATTATCATATATGGTTACCATAGCAACAGGTTACTAAGGGCTATATTTTCTCAATACTAAAAATTATGCCAGTTATAACAATTACTGAGTAGGCACTACCAACCATCCACACTATTCATATTCATTGAAAGAATCCATTAAACTCTTCACATTCTGCGATTAAATGCTTACCAAACTTTCCACCAATTAACAATGGAGATGTATGCCCGGACAAGAATATACTAGAGCATATATGTTGAAGACCACAACACAAATGTATGGACTTGTGTAAATCTTAAATACTGGGAGTGCAAACACGAAACCCAACAATATTGAAAACCATCACATTCGACAGTGTCACTTTCCATCAACCAGAATTATACACAAAATGGAGTAAGCTCCTTGAAAATACAGAAGGGGAAAGGTTATTGTACAAGTAACGGTAATTATAATTAGCCGAATATAATGAAATATGTAACAATTTCTCAAACACAATTGTATGCCCCACTACCAGATCAGAGACACAGCCCACTGTTGAAACTTCTCCTGCATTTCTTTATTGGTTGGTGAAGGCCTAATTTGGTAAATTATAAAAATTCTGTTTCAGTCACTTTTTTGCCATGCCTCACATAATACATATTCCAAGTATCAAGCAACAAGTGATAATACGATGCTTCGATGCAAGATGGCCGCCAGGGCTTTCGACAACTCCGAAAATTTGACCTGGTTATGAGACCTACATTCCTTGGGAGTATATTGTGGTGAAATTATGAAGCGATCAGTGAACTTTGAATTTTGCACCCAATTCACTGTTTTTGGGGCAATTTCATACTTCAGGACCTATGTTGTCTGCTTGGGAATGTAACATATAATATAGCCATTTTCCCGGTTCAAATCGGTTATGGACTGAGATCCAGCTTGGACAAATAAATAT
>JAVTVY010026566.1:0-10047 GCA_036873755.1 Hanleya hanleyi | reverse complement strand
CCAAAAATTGCTGTGAGGTACACGAGTACTTATGGTGATATTATAATAAAACTCCTATACTCAGGCTGTTGTGGTATCCGGACACACCAGGAAAGTGGGTATGTTTATAGACATGTTTTTGTATTGCAGTGATCTATCTAATGCGGTCAGAAAATTAGATAAACAACTGATGTAAAAACTGATGCTCACAGCACTCTTTCACCCATTTTGTACCTTTGTGCCACTCTGCGTCTTCCCGTATGTTTTGTGGATATTTTGAAACGATCCCCCATTACAATTTTAAACTAATTTGCACGTTTGACAAAACAATATACAGCTACGACGTCAAATGACTCTGAATGTCTAAATCACGGAACTAGATTATTTTTGGTGGCTGACATCCGAGAAACCCGTCCTCTAATGCAGTAGTCAGTATTTTTACCTAATATCCTGTAGTGAATGACGCTCGTTATATTGAGGATTTAAAAGATAATCCCACGAAATCTTTGCCGAAGTATTTGACCGATGACTAAATTCGACGTAAGAACCATTTTTGGCTATTTAACAACGAAGTATTTCACCCAGAAAAAAACTTTTTACATGAGTTTTAGTGCGTTTGACGCAATTTAATTGTATTTTGGAGATGGCCCCTCGGTGACGTCACAGGTCAATGCCGTCAAAATACTTTTACGATACTTTTTTAAAATACGATTGCAGAACCTCTGCACAATCAATTGACACCAAGCATTTTGTCATATGCCGGGTACGAGTGAAGATAAAGTCATTTTAATACGTATACTCCCATTTTCAAAGTAGAAAGATGCAATCCAATTGTTCTTGTATTTCCTAATTTGTTCAGCATACGGCCATACTTTTCACCACCACATCCTACCTCATCTGAAAGAATAGAGTCCAAGCTTACAAATGATATATAGATTGCCTCTGTGTACAGGGGGTGCATTTTACTACTAAAATAAGGAGTTTTTTGCCAATCGCCGCTCGTCTACCAGTGTACGAGTTGTCACAGCGATATAGCTCATCAATTACCAATATACGAGTTGTCAGAGCATTTTCCTCACAGCTCTCTAAATTTGTATCTAATACCGCTTATGCCGGTGCTAGGTGCCGCGTGGTCTTGTCATCCAAGTTGCCACATGGACAGGTACAATAAAAGCGTACCTGAGACACAGCACATATCACGAATCGTTAAATTCTTAGTATATGCTTAGAATAGGTTAAACCGAAAAATATACTGTGAAGTCATGTGGCCCTGTCAGTATGTCGGCCCCTCTTCCCACTTCCCTTGTATGCGTTGTAATTAATATATCGGCGATAAATTTTCTCGAACGCCGATACTATCAATGAACTAAGAGGATCAATAAGGTCGTGATGAGGGATTGTAGTATAGCGAGAAGAGAAATCCCATGTGGATACTTGTCTGTACGGTATTTAGTTCTTCCGTGAGACATTTTTGAGTTTTTCCAATATTTTTAGTTTTTTAGAAATAGTGGCGCAATACCTTTCCCAAAATGTGCTTACTTCCTGAAGGGCCCTCGCTAAAAAGATTTAAAGAAGTTTGGTTGTGCAGCTTTTAGAACCAGCTTTGAATAAGCACACAATCTTCGAATACGTCTACTTACTCCCAAATATCGTGAAAGATTTATTTAATATTCACAAAGCGTGTTTCAAGGAAACAGATATTTGTTTTTCAACGACTCATTGCGACACCGAAAGTGAACTGGACTCTCAAAATGCATAGATCACCATACAAAGCCAGATTCAAAGCTGGTTCTAGAAGCTGCACCCCCAAGCTGTTTCAATCCCGTTGACGTGGGCCCTTCAGGAGGTAAACACATTTTCGGAAAGGTATTGCGCCGCTATCTCTTGCATTGAATGCGTGTGAATAACTTCATTCACCAAACGCTATATAGACGATCTTCTCGCCGTTGATAATCGCTGTATAAATGACAAAGTGAAGGATATATATCCTAACTTCACTGAATTTGAAGGAATCTATCAATGGCGCCTCATATTTAGACCTAAACATCCATGAAAATGAAGGCGTCTACTTTACGTCAAAAGAGATGATTACAATTTCGACAGTAACATTTCAGTGGGACCTGCACATGGCGTATACATATCTCGCTTAGTAGCATTTGCAAGATCCTGTGTTAAATGTGACAATTTTCATCAACGCGTCACAAAATATTACTGCAGGAACTCATAAAACAGGGCTATATCACCAATCGCCGCTGCTCAAAATTTGGCGATATATATCACATACTGATAGCAAAATACGAGCGTAGCGTTCAATCGTACTTTTCGTAATTTGTGACTAATTCCGTTTAACCCGGGGCTGGTAGACGTATAATCTGATGTATTACAAGATGTTGATATGAACAGTCACAATCAAAGCGTGACTGAGATACACCATTTTCTAGATAACGACTTTACAACGAAAATCACATGGATTAAGAATACTGGTCAGCGATACGGGTTTGATGATTTTGATATGTTTTGCCAACATCATTGAAAACTGTTTACCTCTTCTCCCTTGTAGGAAACTAGCCTATTTTATGTATACTTTGATTTATTCTTTTAATTTTGTGCTAATGCTATTATATATGAATTAGGTCTTTGGATTATGGACGCGGGAATACTTTAATGGACGACGGCAGATTATCGAATATCGGTCCAGACGCTTGTATGCTAATCTTCCAATCCTTTCTCTTTTACTTATGTATCGTTCCGTGATGAAAGATTCGAAATATTGGTGGACATCTGAGTGCAGGATTTTGATTTCATTTTTGCAATGCGTATCTACAGAAACCATTCCCATAGAAAGCTTCACAAAACAATCTGTGGGAAAAGATAAATCACTATCCTCAGAGAACGTGAACTATTGTACATGAATGTCGATGTTCGATGGTTGAACGCTTTCATAGATAAGTTTGCTGCCCCCATTAGTGCATAGATCCTTTTAGGTCTTTGCTATACTGAGAATTTGTATTGATATGTTTATGCTACAACTCCATTGATGGAGGACAGAAGACATACGTTTTGTTGTCAATGCCATCACCAAATGCATTTCCGATGGATAGGAACGTTTCAAGTTAACCACATAGCTCTCGCTTTCTAGAGAGAGACGTTATAAGAGGTCTATATTTGTCTCTAAGTGTGATGGACGAGCATTCGAGCGGTATAACAAAACACTCTTCGCTGTTGCATTCCCATCAAATTTAATATCGGAGTAGCTTGTACCGAAATTCCAAATTGCATCGATAATTGAACGGAATAAACATTTTTCCTCAACTTCAAACTGGGAATTCAATACAAAATTTAAATGAGTTTTCCAATGCATGTATTTCATGAGAAAACACTTATCGTTGTATACAAGTGTGTTCTCATTAAAGGTCTCGGTTGAACCGAACAATATAAACCAACGCTGAGCCCGCAACGTCCATATGCCATGTCGAGAGGAGACTGATCTCAATCGGCCAAAATAGACAACTGGATTATTACAGCGAGGCAGCTGAGTGAATAATCACATATTTTTTCGAACTTCTTCGGTTGTGTTTTTGGGTTGGATAGAGCAAATTGGTGGATATACGGAACACAAATACGCCGAAAAGAACGTTATTATCAAGAAAAACGAATGCTATGAACTAGAATGTTAGACGAAATGGAGTCGGATTGCTTCAAGCTTTGAAACCTGTTGGTAAATGTTGCGCACTGTCATGATTAGAAACTGTCTTCAACTCAGGTACATTTCCTAATGATTTTAACAAACACTTTCTTCAGTTCTGTTACAACGGCATTCACTTCAAAGATTTCAAGTATAAATCTCGAAAACAAATCGTTGTCTATACTTATAATAATTTCCGAGTGATATTCCCAAAAGTTACCTGATGATGATCTTATAGAGAAATATGTTTACTGTCTCAGCAAAAATGGTTAATCGTATATTGGAACCATTAAATTTGGTGTCATTCTGGCACCAGCGGTGTTGTGGGGTCCGTTTTAACACTAATTCATACAGCTGATTTCCTTTTTCGTCGCCAGTTTCCTTGTGCCTACATGTATAACTAGTGATACCGGTGATGTTTGTAAAAATCACCGTCTATGTATCCGACATGTAATTCCGTTTTTGGTGACAAATTAATAAATCACCGATCATATCTGAGCGAGAAGGCGTTGATGTCAAGGGTTGAGGAACCAGTAAAGGTAAATGTTTGTGTGGAAAGACGGGTCTTTCGCTTATCTGGATTATCGGTGACGTGCAGACGATACCGATATTAAGCTATCCATATCTGCTATAAATCACCAAGTGTCAGCGAAAATCGGCGCGAAGGATCCAAAAGCACAGATAAGTTGTGGATCGTATCCCTTTCGCTGAGTAAAGCTGTTCTGGGACAAAATTGGTTGATGTAAACTTAGAATAAGAGCGAAAACCTGATGAGAAATATTGTATGGGGTACTGAATATTTACAACAAGTTTTCAAATTGGCGGAGAGTAGGATATATCTGCCCAATGACATAATTCGGCGTATTGTTGAGGGGTTATGAGGCGGGATGGGAGGGGGCCGGGGACGTTACCCTGTGACTGTTCATTGTAGCCCACCGGGTCCTTGAGACATTCTGATTTTTTTTATATCACGCTGAGGTTAGGTTCATCTTAATCATATTATCATAATCATATGCCGGGATATATTGTTCAAAAGTTTTTTTTTCCAAAGCGAAGTTTGATCTCAAAGAGATTCGGTGTCTTTAATATTGCACACACACGCACAGTTAGGAAAACCGAAAAGTATATATGTCATAATTAATCATGGATTGGAAGTATTAATATTATGAGCGTACTTCATGTATTTAGAAAAAATTCAAATCTGATTGAAAACTACCCTGATTAGCAAATGGTGAATCTTTTCTAGAGAATGTTTTCACGCCCTGAAAACGTACACAACGAGGACATACAGCACATGACATGTGATTCTTATTAGACCCGCGCCTGGCGCCGAGGGCGTTCTCATACACAGAGTATATTCACAGACAGTGGCTTTGAGAGAGACAGGTAAATGACAAAAATGTTCATAAAGGATCCAGCGGATATACATAATACGTCTATAATAATTCCCTTGTTTCTTTTATTTCAATGAAATATAGTCGTGGTTTCCTGGTAAAATATATGATTGAACCATATTAGACCAATTTCAGTACAATAACTTAAACCTCCTTTCGCCACTGGACTTCGACCGGCTCAGTCGTCGCTTTAAAAATTTCAAATCGACGATGACGGCATATTTGTCAGCCAAATTTCATTCGTCACTGAAATAACTAAACGCGCCATTGTCGGCTTCGGGGATCTGATTCCCTAATAGTGGGGGCTGTTAGGGATATTTTGGTTCACATTCTTCCAAAAGCACCAAATTTGGCCCATATGTCGCCCATACCATACTATTTCGATTTTTGACGGGCGCCAAGACGGGCGCCCCCTAGGGCCGCCATATTCGGCGAAATTCAATATGGTCGCCATCCTGGTTATAGTTGAATAACTAAAAGGGCTAGAAATGTGAATAATAGCACTTTTTAGTGGTTTTTGGGGTCGGAGAATCTGATTGTGATCTTATTTCAACGATTTTAGGTCAAGGTAACCTTTAAGGTCACCCTAAAGGGCATTTTGGGGACAAATTCGCCATTATCAGTGGTTTTGGGGCAAGATATATAAACTGCCTCGTTCTATTGGTTTCCAGGTTTGAGTAACCCGAATCTGGCCTTATTTTGGCGATTCGGGGCAATATTTCATTTGAGAGTCGCGATAGAGGTCATCCGAACCAGAGGTCAATTGTAGGTATAACACCAAAAGAACCACAAATAATACCATAGAGGTTTGTGGCATTCTCCGATTCTGATCCTATTTTGAAGATTTGAGGTCAACCCATTTTGGGGTCAAAGGTCAAAGATCAACAGTTACCACTAAGAACAATCGAACGAAGAGTATTCAGGAACAAATTATATTACAATACTCCGGAGATGACATCTGCTGACAAAATGCTATAACTATGCCGCTACGCCGCTGTGTGTATTTAAATGTTCGAAATACAATACAAAGACCGCCTTAGCAACAATATACCAATGATTATTGGTATCTATACCTTCTGGCTTGCGCTATCAAGGAACTGTGAAGTCGGGTCGCACCCAGTAAGGCTGTGGAAGAGGGGTAGTGCCAAGGATTTGACGGACCGAGATCGGAACAAACGGTATGGACTGAATGTCACAATATTTCTTTCCAGTACCGAAGTCCACCAAGAGTTCCGATAGACCGAGGGTCTTCAAAGACCGGACATCGCTGTCCATCGTGCGAACATAGGCTGTTGTATGACCCATCTCCGTGGCATGTGCTAGATGCAGGAGGACCCTAGTGTCCGCCTCGGGATGGTTGCACGGTTGAAGTATTGTGAGGTCATAACGCCTGTTGAAGAACACGGACTCAAAACGGGTACACAGAAGGAGCTTTCCGCTCATGTCAGTCTTGGACATCTGTGTGCTGATGAATGAGAACGGCTCCTTTTTGTTAACATCTTTTAAGAAGCCGCTGATCCATTCATACTTCGGGATTTTAGGGGTTCAGGAAAAAGTATTGTGGCATTCCAGTCCAAACCATCTGTTCCGATCTTGGTCCGTCAAAGTCCGTGGCACTACCTCTCTTTCATAGCTTAACGGGGTGCAAGACGACTTCACAGTTTCTTGGATGTGGCAAAAAGACCGCCTGGGCGTATATCGGACCCCACCGACATACTAGTTGCTCTCACGCATGATCCTGACACTCTCGAGTCCTTGCATATGGAGCTTATAGAACGCTTCATCGTACTCATGTACAGCAAGGGGTGTGATGCAGCCGGTGCCAATGAGGCCAAGCATCACCTCTTCACTACTGCAACCAGATCGCTGGAAAACATCCCACCTCCCAAGCCGCGCTTTTGCAGCATGTGAAGCGAGTGCTGCTGCAAGCGAGTTTCTACTGGAGTCGCTTCACTCCAGCAGGGAATCCCTGACTTCAGTGAGTGGAGCTGGCACAAAGATTGCACCAGTACATGGCAACCGCTATGGTCCACTCTCAGCGACACTTCTATGGCATATGCCATTCTCATGCACTGAGGCTGACTCAAGGCATGCACGGGAAGGTGCAAATGCAACTGTGCCGATGTCCGATACATGGCCCTCTGCAAATGCGAAGGCGGGTGCGTTAATAACTTGGGCGATGATGACAAGTAGTGTTTATTGCTGGCATCATAGAGCGCAAGCCAGAATGCATAGGTAGTAAAAGTGATCATTGGTATACTGTTGCTTAAGCGATCTTTGTTTTGTATTTTGAACATTTAAATGCACGTAGCGGCATAGTTATAGCATTTTGTCAGCAGATGTCATCTCCGAAGTATTTTAGTAACATTTGTTCCTGAATAATCTTCTTTCGATTGTTTTTAGTAGCAACTGTTGATCTTTGACCTTTAATTCTCAAATGAGGTGACCATGATCTCAAATCGTCAAAATAAGGTCAGAATCTAATTCTCCGATGCCGCAAAGCCCTATGGTATTATTTGTGATTCTAGCCCTTTTGATGTTTCCTATAATTGACCTCCGGTTGACCTCTGTTTCGGGGGGCATCTGTCATGAACCTCACATGCAATATTGCCTCAAATTGTCAAAATATGGCCAGATTCGGGTTACTCAACCCCGAAAATCGATAAAATGAGTTAGCTTGTATATCTCGACTAAAAACCACTAAAAATGACGAATTTGACCCAAAAATGACCTTCAGGGTGACCTTGACCTCAAATCGTTGAAATAAGATCAGAATAAGATTTTCCGACTCCGATAACCACTAAAAAGTTGTATTATTCATGATTCTAGCCATTTTATTGACTGACCTCTAACCCGGGTGGCGGCCATAATGAATTTCGCCAATATGGCGGCCCCAGGGGGCGACTACCTTGGCGCCCGTCAAAAATCGAAAAGGTATGGTATGGGCGACATATGGGCCAAATTTGGTGCTTTTGGAAGAATCTGAACCAAACAGTCCCTTTTATGCCCTAACAGCCCCGACTATAACCATCTCAGGACGGTTGGTGACACTGGCACGAAAATAACTCTTTATGGTTACCGTCACTTCATCTTTGACCAATCAACGCGACGCAGGAGATGACATGACATAGTCTGGTCGAAGGCTGGCCCATGATATTGTATACTGACGAGATATTGGGCCAGGCAGAGGCCGACGCCATGTTGAATTATGACGTCACTCGAGAGCGCTGTAAACAATGTACTGCCGACTCTGCAGTCCGTTAATCGTTCTCGCTATATTTCTAAACAACTAAGATATATTAGACGGACTACGTGGTCTCCTTGGAAGAGCCGACCGTCGAGTTCCATGATGACATAGAATGTATATGTTTTTTCAAATCTCATCACAATCACAACGGCGATTTATCGTCGGTTTTTGACAGACCAGAGGCTGTACCAGGGACAAACATTGTTAATTTTCTCGGCCGTCATGATGCACTATTAGATAAAATTCAAATAATCTGTTAGCTATATATAATGGAAGAGGTGTGTAAAAGTTTGATGAAATAGGCGGCTCCTATAATATTTTTTTATATTTTTCTTGTGTAATTTCGTACACCAACGACAGTTCTCCCTACACGCAGTCACTCTGTTTCGTTTAGTGTTTATCTCAAACTTACACTTATTGTTGAGCAAAAAATGTGTCTGCCAGATTGTGTTGAAAAGGACGCTTCCTTTGTCATTGTTTTTAAGTATCGGTATTAAACACCGACAACCACCCACCCTATATAATATCCCCTCCATCTTGTTCACCACACAGGCAACTGCGGATAGTAATTTCCAATCAAACACGCAAATATGGTAGAAAATACATTGTAGAATATCCATGTACATTTTTATTTGAATGAACAGTCCCTATGTTTTATAAATATTCCTTCGAAAATTTACAAATACTAATTACAGCTTCAATGATGAAGTTTTCATTTAGACTGAAAATGTCACAGATTAAATATAACCGTGATGTCAGAACAAACATTCGTTGTCTACGTCCAGGTCAAGACAGTGTACCCCGAGGACCCTTACTGAAGACAAACACTGTCCGATAGTGTTGCCATGTGGATATGGCAAATCACTCACCTGTATCTATTAACTGCCACCATATTTTTACCGGGAACTGCATGACAAACGGAGACTAGAGATAATTTTTGTTCCGTTAAATGCAATCGTTCATCGTTACCTACTGGACATATATTTTATAAACTGTATGTTCTTTGTCCACGTATCTAAACTTGTCGAATCTGATAATTGTGTAAAAACCGCCCCCTCCCCCGCAAAGGCAATACATAATAACTAGTGGATTACAGATGACCAAACCACCTCTGCCAAGTAACGTAATATACCTTGAACTAATTACAAATGATTATATCTTTCTATCTACATGAACATCTGGAAACTAGACCTATAGGTTGAACTTTGAGCAAAATTCCTGCCCAAATATTTTGCGTTTAGTAAAATGAAATAAATCTTGAGCTACAGCTAATCTGCTAAGCTGATGTGCTTGTACAGTGCAAAGAAAGCCTTTGAAGGCTGCTACATGATTGGTTTTATTTGCAGAATTATTTAGGAAGTAGCTCTGCACAAGACATTATTTTACTTATTAAACATTACCAGATTATAAATACAGTACATGATAGAAATAACTTAACCTTGAATGCGACTAGCGAATTCTTGTGGTTATAAAAGTGCGCGCGTTTTGATCGGGGCTCACGAAAAACACTTTCGCGACTACTATTATAATAGGCCAGGCTGAGATATTTCCAGAAGGGTGTAACTAATTCCCGCCCGGTACCATGCGGCACCGTCGAATAGCGCCCGGTACCGTCCTGTATCGCCCGGTACACAAAATAATACTCCTTCGGTGGTCCATTCAAAATTGTATATTTCTCGTATACATGTCGACTGATATTTACCGTGTTCTGAGGCGCGCGTATAATCGCATACCGCTCCACC
>JAVTVY010026565.1:0-11743 GCA_036873755.1 Hanleya hanleyi | reverse complement strand
GGCAACGACTTCAATCTCCCAGATTATAATGATTTTCCAAGTACACAGGTATATACGGAGGCCTGTAATTCCTACCATCAGAATCACCTATGTGTATCGGATATAAGAAATACAAGACAAGAGAACCATTTTAGTTTCACTAATACAACCGTTGCCGAAGTCAAGAATGTCCTGCAGAACTTAGAACCCAAGAAAGCCACAGGAAATGACAATATTCCAGCAAAAATTCTGAAAATCTCGAGTGATATTCTAGCGCCATCTTTTTGCCAGATTTTTAACAAATGTGTGGAGAAAAACTCTTTCCCATCTACAGCAAAGGAAGCTGTGATATCGCCGATTTTTAAGAAGAATGATACTCTCGAGAAAACTAACTATCGACCAGTGAGCATTTTAACCAGCTCATCCAAAGTGTTGAAAAAACTTTTAAACATGCAGCTACAGACTTTTACAAATGTTGTTTTTAACCCTTTGCTATCTGCTTTCCGGGTGGGTTATAGCTGCCGACATGTACTTCTCGGTCTGTGTGAGTCATGGCGCTCTGCCATAGAGGAGCACCAATCAGTTGGACTGTTACTTGTCGACCTGTCCAAGGCCTTTGATTGTTTGCCTCATTCATTAATCATCGCAAAGTTGAAGGCATATGCTCTGTCCCAGAATGCAACTGAACTGATGGCCGATTATCTATCTGACAGAAAACAATGTGTTAAGGTCGCTTCCATTCATAGTACGTGGGATACCATCAGGAAAGGTGTCCCTCAAGGCTCCATTATTGGACCTGCCATATTTAATATTTTTATTAATGACATTTTTTACCATATCAAAGAAGGAAAACTTTTAACTATGCTGACGACAACTCTGTTCTTATACAAGGAAAGAACAAGAGTGAGATTTTAACCAAAATCAGAAATGAAAGTGCAAACATCATAACTTGGTGCGATGTAAATCAGATGCGGGCAAATCTCTCAAAATTTCAAGTTATGATCGCCAAAGAACAAGGGGAGAGCACTCTCAACATCAGCGATATCTCTATCACCAGCGAGCACAGTGTTAAGCTGCTGGGTGTTCAGCTGGACAACAAACTGAATTTCAACGAACACGTATCCAATATCATAAGAAGTGCCAGCAAACAGCTAAATGTGCTGAAAAGACTAGCCCACAACCTCGATCAACAGTCAAGACTTTTAATATATAAATCGTTTATCTTATCAAATTTTAATTACTGTCCTGCCGTATGGCACTCATGTGGCTCTTCTAACACTAAGAAACTGGAAAATTACAATATAGAGCTCTCAAGTTTGTGTTTGCTGATTTTAATGCCACTTATGAATCTCTCCTAAATAGAGCCAACCTACCTACTTTAGAGTTATCCAGACTACAAACAATCGCAGTAGAAGTTTTTAAGTCTTTTTGCAAACTAAACCCTTTGTATATGAATGAGATGTTCAATGCCAAAGTTACTGGATATAATCTTAGAAGGACAAACACTATTGCCAGTCAGCATAGAAGAACTGTAAATGCTGGTTTACACTCTTTTACTCACCTGGGAACTCAAATTTGGAACGAATTACCAAATAATCTGAGACAAACTACAGATATTAAAGATTTTAGAAGACTCATTAAATCATGGACCGGTTTTACATGTAACTGCCGATTTTGTAAAGGCTGATTTTAGCAGACTTACACACTGAATACATGTAATCTGTCAAATCTGGTTTTAACATATACACTGTTTTACTGACCTGATTGTTGCTTTTAAAGTCCTATCCAACGTTTTACTGTCTTTTTTTTATAGATCATACTCTCACAAGCACAATCCTTTAAATTCTAGATGTCTTACTGAATTGTACATGTACCTTGTATTTCTCATACAACATTTAACAACTGTAAATATTTTTATTCACTGTTATTTTTTAATTATATTTTAGTATTTACATGTAGCTCAGATATACTAGCTCCTGTCAGCTAGCGTTACCATATTGTAATTCTGAGGATAAATAGATATTGTATTGTATTATTGTATTGTATAAATGAAGAACCGACTGAGATGGCCTGACACTAAACTTCGGAAAAACTCAAGCTGGGGGCACTTTAGAGTAAAATGGCATTTAACAATAGCGCGGCAGACTGGGAAAATAAGATAAAAGAATAACAAGTTTCAATGAACAGCTGACGAATAATGGAAATATATTTAGCACAGATATTTACAGGACAGAAAGTTATATGTTTAATGTATAGAACTGATTCAGAGTTATGATCCGCAAAAATATATAAAGAATATATTTTTCGATGAAATGATTAATTTTAAAATCAAAATGATAAAATGTGCAAATAATAAAAATATGTGTAAACGAGATTAATATGCAAGTTTTGAAACTAAATTAAAATAATATAATTTCTACAGCAGTAGCGCTGTTACATAAGTACTGACCCAGACAATATTGCAGTTGATGATATTAGAGAAACATTTCTAGACAGTTTTGATGTATCTGTATCTGGAGGTCTTTGCTGGTTCAATTTATCCTTAAACTATATTTCTATTAATTTTAAAGTAGCTTCATTTCAATTTTCAATTTCTTGATCACAGAGCAAGAGCTTCGAGACATTTCGAGGCGTGCTTCGATTCGGTTTTATACCATGTAGATGATGTTCTTGAATGCATCGTATTGTTTTCTATGAATCTTTTATATTATTATTGTATTCATTGAATTTGGCGTGGTATTATTTTTTCGCTGCATGCCTTTGGTTAGATCATTTCAAAAGTATGCGTAGTTCTCCGTGTTTTTATAGGTCAGATGAAGTCTGTAGAGCTTGTTCATTTCACGTATTGAGCCTTATCCAGGGTTTGATTATTTTTAATTTTATATCGTTTGGTATCAGTCGTATATGATGAACTCGTCTATGAATTATTGCATAGCGATATTTAAATCACTCACGCTTTCAATCCATATGCTTCAAATTATTTTCAAATAGAACTGATCGATTCGAGTTTATCAGACGAGATTGCGGAGAGAGAGTGAGAGAATTAGTATCAGCGTCGCGTTCAACAATATTTTAGCTATATAGCGACGATGAAATGATGATCAATAATAAGTTAAGTGAACAATCTAGCAACAAGCTAACAGTGATAGTCAACACATTAAAGACACACACTGAATTTAATTTACTTAACCAATAGCCCTCAAATACTTTAAAATCAGATCTTCCTTCGCCCGATTACAAAGATTTCTAATTTCATTAACTCCACGGTAAAAAGAATCTCTCAAAATCCTGAAATCTATACAGTTGATCAAAATAAGTTTCTCCTTACATGGAATACACATCAGAGCTGGTTCCTTTTTTTGGTAAATGTTCAGTGCTCTCTAAAATAATTAGATTTAAATTTGAGATTGAAATTAGCCACCAATCTTGTATTGAATTGAAAATATTCGGTCTAAAATATTAAAAACTATAAAATTAATCTGTTGTAGACAGAAAATTAAATGTACCTGACTGCAATTTTTAATCTAATAGATGGAGCATTCAATCGAATAGATTGGTCAGTAATTCCAATCTGATAGATCGAAAATTCAATCTAATTATTTTACAGAGTGAGACTGTCGTGAATGACCGATTTCACAATTCCTGATCAAAGAGTTTCTGACTGCTAAGGTGAGTGTAGCCTATATTTAGAAAAACTCATCATGAAGCTTGTTCTACAACTAAGCATCTCATAAAGATTGAAACGGCTTCCTCACGATATTGCGAAGTCGTTGAGTGTGACGGAAGAGGGGAAGTGATCCGAGATATCAGAGAGCAGTATATCGGAGTAGAGAACGTTCGTGGAAATTAGTAAATATATGGTCGATTAGGGTTTACTTGGCTATTATTCGTTATTTGGGGAATAAATAAAAGAATTTCATGTTTCTATAGAACTTTGATTGACCATAGCAGAGTGTGTTGGACATACTAGCACTTGTGTACATGATATATGAAAATATCCCAGTGTGAAGCGGTTTGAGCGGCTACAGGAATTCGATAATTATTCATTAATTATGGATTAAGAATACTGATCAGCGATACAAATTTGATATTTTTGGAACATCATGATGTCTTGCCGGCATCATTGAAAACTGTTGACCACTTCTCTCTTGCAGGAAATAAGCCTATGTTTATGTACACTATGATTGTCTTTTTGAATTTGGTGCTAATACTGTTATATGGAATATGGAATAGGTCTTTGGATTATGGACGCGATATTCTCTAATGGACGACGGCTGAATTATGAATGACGGACTAGACGCCTGTAATTCTCTTAGTTTCAAGGACAACTGTCTTCATCCTCAGCGTCGATAGTGAACATAGTTGCGGTATGAGGATATTAAAATATATTCATAGGCCACACAAACAATTAGGACAGGATGAAGTGTACAGAATTCTTGTCAGAACGTGTCATAGTAAATCCATATCACTATACAAGCGTCTAATCCGTCATTCAATATCCAGCCGTCGTTCATTATAGAATTTTCGCATCCATAATTCAGATTTAGTTCATATAATAACATTAGTACCAAATTAAAGGGATAAATCATAATATACATAATATTAGGCTAATTTTCAGCAAGACAGAAGCGGTCAACAGTTTCAATGATGCTATTTAAAATAGTTCATGAGCTTGTCCCTCCAACCCTAATTCGACGACTTCCACCCTCTACAGCGGACAGAAATCCATACAATATTCGTAACACAATTCACACCATTCAGATGCCGTACAGAGCTTCTTCGAAATTCTTTCTTTCCAGCTACTGTTCGAGATTGGAATAGTTTACCTTCTTTTGTACGCAATATGTCGAGCCTTCCTCAATTCAAACGGCACTTACTCCAAATGCATCAAAAACCTACTCCACCCGCTTGGAACTATGTTGGTCCTAGGAAACAAAACATACAACTTTGCCGCATCCGTAATGGTTGTAGCAACTTAAAGCGTCACCTGTTTAATAATCACCTGTCGGATACCACTTCATGTGCATGTGGCTTCCGCGATGAGACAGCCAAACATTTTTTGCTTGATTGCCCCTTATTCACTGTTCCGCGTCAAAAAATGTTTGCAAACTTGTCTACCATCTACAGTAATGTTCATTCAGTCCCATGTCACAATCTTCCTACGGGCGACAGCAATAAAACCGAGCAGGAAAATATTAATATACAAATTCACGTTGGCGCTTTTATTGAGGAAACAAAAAGAATGGACTAATCTAGGCCGCGGGCTCTAACTTAATCGATTCATATCATCTGGTGGCTAATTCGCACGAAATGAAAGTGCAAACATCATAACTAAGTGCGATGTAAATCAGATGCGGGCAAATCCCTCAAAATTTCAAGTTATGATCGCCAAAGAACAAGGGGAGAGCACTCTCAACATCAGCGATATCTCTATCACCAGCGAGCACAGTGTTAAGCTGCTGGGTGTTCAGCTGGACAACAAACTGAATTTCAACGAACACGTATCCAATATCATAAGAAGTGCCAGCAAGTAGCTAAATGTGCTGAAAAGACTAGCCCACAACCTCGATCAACAGTCAAGACTTTTAATATATAAATCGTTTATCTTATCAAATTTTAATTACTGTCCTGCCGTATGGCACTCATGTGGCTCTTCTAACACTAAGAAACTGGAAAAATTACAATATAGAGCTCTCAAGTTTGTGTTTGCTGATTTTAATGCCACTTATGAATCTCTCCTAAAGAGAGCCAACCTACCTACTTTAGAGTTATCCAGACTACAAACAATCGCAGTAGAAGTTTTTAAGTCTTTTTGCAAACTAAACCCTTTGTATATGAATGAGATGTTCAATGCCAAAGTTACTGGATATAATCTTAGAAGGACAAACACTATTGCCAGTCAGCATAGAAGAACTGTAAATGCTGCTTTACACTCTTTTACTCACCTGGGAACTCAAATTTGGAACGAATTACCAAATAATCTTAGACAAACTACAGATATTAAAGATTTTAGAAGACTCATTAAATCATGGACCGATCTAATCAATCTAATTATTTTACAGAGTGAGACTGTCGTGAATGACCGATTTCACAATTCCTGATCAAAGAGTTTCTGACTGCTAAGGCGAGTGTAGCCTATATTTAGAAAAACTCATCTTGAAGCTTGTTCTACAACTAAGCATCTCATAAAGATTGAAACGGCTTCCTCACGATATTGCGAAGTCGTTGAGTGTGACGGAAGAGGGAAAGTGATCCGAGATATCAGAGAGCAGTATATCGGAGTAGAGAACGTTCGTGGAAATTAGTAAATATATGGTCGATTAGGGTTTACTTGGCTATTATTCGTTATTTGGGGAATAAATAAAAGAATTTCATGTTTCTATAGAACTTTGATTGACCATAGCAGAGTGTGTTGGACATACTAGCACTTGTGTACATGATATATGAAAATATCCCAGTGTGAAGCGGTTTGAGCGGCTACAGGAATTCGATAATTATTCATTAATTATGGATTAAGAATACTGATCAGCGATACAAATTTGATATTTTTGGAACATCATGATGTCTTGCCGACATCATTGAAAACTGTTGACCACTTCTCTCTTGCAGGAAACAAGCCTATGGTTATGTACACTATGATTGTCTTTTTGAATTTGGTGCTAATACTGTTATATGGAATATGGAATAGGTCTTTGGATTATGGACGCGATATTCTCTAATGGACGACGGCTGAATTATGAATGACGGACTAGACGCCTGTAATTCTCTTAGTTTCAAGGACAACTGTCTTCATCCTCAGCGTCGATAGTGAACATAGTTGCGGTATGAGGATATTAAAATATATTCATAGGCCACACAAACAATTAGGACAGGATGAAGTGTACAGAATTCTTGTCAGAACGTGTCATAGTAAATCCATATCACTATACAAGCGTCTAATCCGTCATTCAATATCCAGCCGTCGTTCATTATAGAATTTTCGCATCCATAATTCAGATTTAGTTCATATAATAACATTAGTACCAAATTAAAGGGATAAATCATAATATACATAATATTAGGCTAATTTTCAACAAGACAGAAGCGGTCAACAGTTTCAATGATGCTATTTAAAATAGTTCATGAGCTTGTCCCTCCAACCCTAATTCGACGACTTCCATCCTCTACAGCGGACAGAAATCCATACAATATTCGTAACACAATTCACACCATTCAGATGCCGTACAGAGCTTCTTCGAAATTCTTTCTTTCCAGCTACTGTTCGAGATTGGAATAGTTTACCTTCTTTTGTACGCAATATGTCGAGCCTTCCTCAATTCAAACGGCACTTACTCCAAATGCATCAAAAACCTACTCCACCCGCTTGGAACTATGTTGGTCCTAGGAAACAAAACATACAGCTTTGCCGCATCCGTAATGGTTGTAGCAACTTAAAGCGTCACCTGTTTAATAATCACCTGTCGGATACCACTTCATGTGCATGTGGCTTCCGCGATGAGACAGCCAAACATTTTTTGCTTGATTGCCCCTTATTCACTGTTCCGCGTCAAAAAATGTTTGCAAACTTGTCTACCATCTACAGTAATGTTCATTCAGTCCCATGTCACAATCTTCCTACGGGCGACAGCAATAAAACCGAGCAGGAAAATATTAATATACAAATTCACGTTGGTGCTTTTATTGAGGAAACAAAAAGAATGGACTAATCTAGGCCGCGGGCTCTAACTTGATCGATTCATATCATCTGGTGGCTAACTCGCACGGACACTGATCATAGCTGACGACACCCTGCTAGTATGCCTTTTACTTTTTTACTTCGTTCTATCAAGCTATTGTAATACTGAATTACAGCACTATAACCGGCAAGCTGCTCATCAAGTATATATACCTACCGTATTACAATGTTTTCTGTAAAGAACAATTGTTATATATGTATTTGTAACCGCAACGTTTTTCTGACAAAGCAATTTATTTTGGGAGACACACTAATGAGCTGCGCTCACTGTGCTCCAATTACTTTGTGTAATAAACGTTGTATAAACCAATGATGCCAGGAAGACATCATGATGCTCCAAAAGATCAAATCCGTACACCTGATGATCAGTATTCTTAATCCATATGATATACGTTGTAGATAAGTCGTTATCTAGAGTATGATGTATCTCAGTCACACTTTGATTGTGACTGTTCATATGAACACTATAAGGATCTGGAAATACATAGTGTCATACGGCCCTTAACCTCGGGTTGAGCGGCATTAGACTGCCACTTTCAGTGATGTCAGCGTACTTTCAAATAAATAACAAAAATTGAGAAGCGAAATAAGCAGAGAAGCGTTCAAATACCAAATTGCTTGTTTTATTAAACTTACATGGCCGTGAAAACCGTAATGCAATGTTTCCATTAACGCACCAGAGACGCAACATTAATTAGCTAAGTTTCAGAACAAATAGAAACGTTTTAGCCCATAGCTAGTTCCCAAGGAAAGGGCGGGCGGTTGGGTGGGCACGGGTTCCTGTTGTTTGAAAGCATTTTGCTGAGAAGCAACAGGAACTTGATAATGTGATGTCTCGCACTGTAGTATCACTTGTCTTTATTGCACCATCCTGTCTGTGTCTTGTGTGCTGTCCTCAGTGTTTATAGAGTGGATGGAGGGTGGCTGGCTCCATGCTGCTTCAAAAGTTACTTCTATGGAGTATCAAGAACGCAACTTGGCTGGGTGGTGCTTTGTTGGTTCGTCGCAATACGACTGAAATATTGTTGAAAGCAAGGTTAATTTCTATTCACTCACTCACTCACTCCCAAGAAAAGGAAGGCTGATCAGAAATATTTTTGTTCGCAGGAAAATTCTTCACCAATTTCCCATCATTTTTCTCGTTATTATAACTTAAAACCAAATAACAATTTGCAACAAGATCTGTCAAGTATAGATGATTTTTAATAAGGTTGCATGAGATTTCCTCACTAGAAAGGAAGTTGTGTATACAACAAGTGACGTACACAAATTACTTGTGTCAAAAGGATTAAAAATGTTTGGGTGAAAACGGAATTGACTCAAAAATACCTAAAAATACCAGGTCGATTTGACCCAATGCCTCTGACAATGAACCAACGTGCAATATTGTAGTCGGAAACTAGACAGAAAAGCCACTGTCCTTATGTAACATATGCCGATATCTGTACCAACTGCAGTTATATTCGCCCAGACATCCGGTACAAAATGCAAAATCGCAGCTTGTAAACCCATGGTATTGAACCTCTCTGTATGTATAGCCCATTTCAGCTAGAATACTAACAAAAAATGTCAACGCGGGTGATGTTAGGCAGTGTTGGGCGGCCTACTTCGTGATCTAATACAAGAAAACGGCACAGAATTTTCCATAATTGTTCAGTCAGTGCTCTCCGATATATATATTTCCGCGTGCATGAGTGCAATCCTGGTTGTAAAAACTTAAAATTACATATTTTAAAGAATTACGAATCTGATTTGCCTTTTGCATGAGGTTGGAATTTGTGCTGGTCCTGCTTCTTTCCAAATGCATCTATCAAAAGAGTCCGTGTTTAGGTCCGTGAATCGACAAGTGAATCATACTTAGTTTTCAAGCCCTTTTCTCAGATGTAGCCTGGAAGGAGAAAGAAAGCTCGATATGATAAAACGACTACGGCCTTCGCCGGCCGGTAAAGTGAGCTACCTGCGATCAGACGCACCGTGCTCGCCTCAGTAAAGTGTCCTTCACTCTGATCTCGTGCTTTGATTCTCTGTCTCTGGATTTGTATCTAATACCGCTTAAGCTGGTGCTAGGAGCTGTGGGGGGCCTAATCGTGTATTTGCGCCTAATCGTGTCAGCGCCAAATCGTGTAACAAAATTGCACCTAATAACGTGTTGCGCCTAATCGTGTAGGAAATTTGCGGTTAATGGTGGAACTGTGCCTAATCGTGTACGAAATTTGCGCTTAATTGTGGAACTGCGCCTAATCGTGTACGGAATTTGCGCCTATTTGTGTAAATGCGCCTAATCGTGTAAGGAGGCTGCGCCTAATCATGTAACTGCTCCTAATCATTTGAACGATCTTGCGCCTAATTTTGCGTTGCGCCTAATCGTGTAGTAAATTCCTCCAAATTGTGGAACTGCGCCTAATCGTGTAGGAGATTTGCTCCTAATTGTGGAAATGCGCCTATTCGTGTGAGAAATATGCTCCTAATTGTGGAACTGCGTCTAATCGTGGAAATCATTTTGCGCCTAATTATGCGTTGCGCCTAATCATGTAGAAAATTTGCGTCTAACTGTGGAAATGAGCCTAATTGTGTATAGAGACTGCGCCTAAACGTGCACAACGTGAAGACATAAGTAATATGTAAAGGACGGATAAAGTCAACTTGACCTTTCGTCATTTTTGAGGAGGTCACGTGGAGATCACGTGAACAAGATGTCAAAGTCACTATAGTTCCGGAACTTCGGGTCACGTGGCCTTTGGGGCATGTATTTCTCCGCGGTGATGCGGTCTGGCGGTGATGCGGTCGCAGGGAAAAAAACCCCGGCGGACAGAATGTAGTCCCAAATACGTGGGAGAAGGGGAAATTCTCCGGCAATCTTCGCCAATCTTCGGGACATTTTGGGGGAGAGAGGAGCACCTGGTCAACCGATTGGGTCGAATGAGGTGTCAAAGTGGAGCGCTCGTCCAGGGCGATCAAGTCATGCCTGCAAATTGAGGATTTGTCCCAAAAATATGAAAAGCCGAACACGGACTTTATCCCTAAAACAGGGGAAAACTCGTATCAACAAGGTCCAAAAGGGCTAATATCGATCTCCGGTTTATCGGGCCTGCCTATCAAGTCATGGGTGGGTGTTTGTGAAAAGAGGACTTGTCTCCGAAAATATAAAAAGCGGAACACGGGCTTTACCTCAACAATAGGAGAACGATTCGAACATTTGCATCTATACAGCAAAATGGCTGTATGGAGTATGGGGGTGGTCATTGTTTGTGGATTTTACTGTGGGTTGTGGGGTCTTGTTTTCTTCTTCTCACCACGTAAAGCACGATGGGAATTGTCACGGAGCCAAGCGGTGAAATTTTTCGAAAGGTTCACGGAGGTCTGGATAGGCCCACAGGACTACTGGCTCAGTTGATAGGTCAATACTGGGCAATTCGCATATGTTCATTGCGATATGGGTTGTGGGTATCTTGTTTTTCGCGTCCCACCACGTAAAACACGATGGGAGGGGTCTCGAAAATAAGCGGTGAATTTTTTTGAAAATTCCAGGTGCCGGGTAGGTCTGTATATTGGCCCATACTAGCTCAGTGGATAGGTCCATACTGGGAAATTTACTCCTGGACATTGCGATATGGGTTGTGTGATCTTGTTTTTCCGTCTCCTCAAGTATAACACGATGGACGGGGTCCCGAAGCTAAGCGGTGAAATTTGTTTAAAAATGTCACTGCGCGTTTGTGTAGTGGGTAAATAGTGCTGGAGGGACGTTTTGGGGTCTAGGTGAGCCCCTATTGGTCCGATGGAGTCGTATGAGGTCTTATTTTGAAACCCTCGTAGAGGAGCGTCCGACTGGACTAATGTGTCGTCCGTTTTTGTTATTCTGCGCATGCACAATCTGGTCGTATTATAGAAAACAGACATTCTGGGGTGCGTGGGGGCGTGTTTGGGGTAGAAATGGACCACTATTGGTACAAATGAGTCGTGGGATGTGTCAAAGTGAAGCTTTTGTGAGTTGGAATCAGAATGGTGTGCTTTTTATTGCAAGTCGCGTCA
>JAVTVY010026564.1:0-11770 GCA_036873755.1 Hanleya hanleyi | reverse complement strand
TCCTCCTCCTTCTCCTCCTCCTCACTCCTCCTCCTCCTCCCCCTCCTCCTCCTCCTCCTCCTCCTCACATACGCTATGGTAACTTACCAGGTAGCCGTATGGATAAAGACCCTCATCTCCCCAAACACTCTTCATTGCACCTCCGAAACTCCCCATTCTCTACTACTTCTGTGTGATCTATAAATAGAACAAGAGTTTGCACAGAAAAGAAAAACTGGTATGCTAGGGCGTTAGGATAAGGCGTTAAGGTAAGACCTAACAGACCGCTATGTAGGGAGAGATAACTCTTGTTGGGCCGTACCGTGACCGGAAGTGACTGGGAGGTTTTTAAAGGAATGCAAAAATTTCTCTCATAGAGTTATGATATAGGTATGACAACTTGAAATGTCGTAAAGAGGTGTTTGACGAGGTTTGGCGGACACACATTCTATACGATGAATCTCCATCGACTGCTATAGCCAATGGTATCCCGTCTGCGAATCTATAAGGCTAGCCCACACGGCAACATCTTCTATATCTCACCATGAACGCTACCGAGCCCACGCTGACCGATGTAAACTTTGAACCCCACGATGGGGATATTCTAGCCGAAGCGTTACGTAGAACCCACGTTCAACTCGATGCTATTATCAATACACCTCAAGGTGGTGCCTCTCAGTACCAACGCATGCGTTGTCATCTTATCACGCTCTTACATGACATCCAATTGTTGACCCGAGTATGTCTTCTACTGCATAAGAAACAGATAGGATCCGAAGACGATACCAACACAACTACCCGTGCCCAGAATCTGCTGACATTGCATGTGGCATTTCAAAGCTTCATAGAGACGCAGCTGGAAACTGGAAATTATCTTCTACAATCGACTTTGAGTGACAACGAGGGCTCCGAAAACGTCCATTCCCAATAAAGACTCCTGTAATTCCCCGAGAATCGTCCTAGAGACGAAACTTATACCACTGTATAGAATGTGTGTCCGCTAAACCTCGTCAAACACCTCTTTACGACATTTCAAGTTGTCATACCTATATCATAACTCTATGAGAGAAATTTTTGCATTCCTTTAAAAACCTCCCAGTGGAAATATTCGTACATAAACATTGAATGGAAGACTAGATGTCGAAATGATACCCACGACAATGGAGATGTATTTCACATAAGCAGTTTTCTCTCATTATCTGTGCAGTGCTATTAGTTGATGAATAAAGCGATTATTTAGTAGTCTTCGTATTGCTTTGTCTCTATTTTATACTAGTCATATAATTCCTCCTCCTCCTCCTCCTCCTCCCTCTCCCTCCTCCTCCTCCTCCTCCTCCTCCTCCTCATTCCTCCTCCTCCTCCTCCTCCTCACATACGCTATGGTAACTTACCAGGTAGCCGTATGGATAAAGACCCTCATCTCCCCAAACGCTCTTCATTGCACCTCCGAAATTCCCCATTCTCTACTACTTCTGTGTGATCTATAAATAGAACAAGGGTTTGCACAGAAAAGAAAACCTGGTATGCTAGGGCGTTAGGATAAGGCGTTAAGGTAAGACCTAACAGACCGCTATGTTGGGCCGTACCGTGACCGGAAGTGACCTTTGACACGGATATGATGTCAACTTGACCTACTAACCTAGTTGCAAAGGTCGTCTCGACCTACTTATGACCACACACAAATTTTACATTCTCCGGGTGCAAGAAAGAGTATACTATGGCTCCAAGTGTGTGAATTTGCTGCCTGTGCTGGAACACTATGGTTGACAAATCGTCTTATTTTCCCATAAAACATACACATTTTACATTCTCCGGGTGCAAGAAAGAACATATTATCGCTCCAAGTGTGTGTGTGTGGATCCAGTACACCACCACCACCACCACCACCACCACCACCACCACGCATGCGCACCCGAATAGCGGGGAAAGTTACGGAGATATGATAAATCCGTGTAGGAGCTTTACGGTAGACCTCGACACGAGGAATACAACGTCGCAAACAGCGTGCGCGTATGTCGCTTATTTCGCGAGAAATGGTCGAATCACGTGACACCGATTATCGTCTAATTGCGGCGAAAGTTACCGTCAGGCGATAAAATTGTATAGGACCTTTATTGTGCATCTATACGAGAGGAATACGATGCCGTAAGCCGCGAGTCTCTATCATTCTTAGTTCCCGAGATATCGCCATGGATAATTTATGGAAAATTCGACGAAAATCGGCCAAAAAAAAAAAATCGAAAAATTGTTTTGGTCTGAAACGAAATTTCTAGGCTTTAGGCGTATAATTACGGATTCTGTCTATTTATCGAGTATATCTTAATGAAGTACGGGGAAAACAGCCGTCTCAGTGAACCAACCAATCGTGCGTGACGAAGTATATATTAAATATCGCTGCAGTTGCCCTCGGGCTACAACCACTCGTGCGTGACGAAGTGTATCCTTGTAACACTCGCTATACCTTACATACCTTCGTAATTCGCTTGACTGCTTAGGTCGCATTGAGAATGGTGTCATACACGTCCTGATCATGATTAAAGCGTGTTTGGACTTGCATATATATATACATCGTCCGCTTGATAATAAAATTGTTTTTTTAATTTGTTTTTTAACTTGTTTTTAATTTGTTTTTATATTTTTTAATTAATTTGTTTTTAATTACACGGCCCGCTGAGCGGACATGAAACACCGCAAACACCTCGGGCTATTTCCGCGGTCCGGTGAACAAACATTGACCTACAACCCCTTGGACTATGTTTGTGACACTATAAATAGACGAACACCGCGCGACTTCGACCTATTCATGACGTCACCTCGACCTACTTATGTCGTCATCGGCTGCCCCGGCTGCCCTGGCCCCGAACCCCCTTATTACATTCTACTGATAACATAAATTAAGAATTTACGAGCAGTTAAGAATTTATATGGTATCTGATTATACATTTAAAACTAGAACATTTAAGAACGAGACTAGAAAGGATAAACAATTGGATACATGTAATTAAGAGTTTACAGGCAATTAAGAATTTATGTCTGATTATACACAATTTAAAATAATGTACATGTAAAATGAGACTAGAAACGATGAACATAAATATGATTTTAAATAATTTAAATGTAAGGACTAGACTAGAAATGATACAGAGTTGTACATATAATTAAGAAGCGGAACTCCTACACATGGCACATTTGCAGCTAGGACCACACCAGCTCTTTAGTAGTCTGCGCAATCATTGAAATTCTCAGCCTTCCTGAATTCGTTCGGCAGACCATTCCAGATCTGTGTGGCCTGAAATCTAAAAGACTTGTTGCCATATGCAGTAGTTCGGACCCGTGGTACATATAAGACATTATCTGATTTAAGAGAATGAGAACAATTCCGTTTCTGTATCGTCATTAAGAAATTTAGGTGAATTATCGTGTAAAATTTAAAAAACTTCAGTTGATATGGACCTAAGTCTACTTAATTCTAAGGAGGGAAGTTTGACTTGTGCAGTAAGTCATCGTAGCTGCTTTCTCAATCCCGATAAACGAAACGTAGTGCTCTATACTGAAGTTTTTTCCCCATTTTTACATTACTTGTTTGCTGCAGAATTGTCAGACCAAAAGACTAATTAAAATTCGAACGAATAAAACATTTGTAAATGAGAAGCTTAGTGTTGGTAGATAACATGTGACTAAGCCTGGTGAGAACATTTAATTGCTGACCGGCTTTCTACCCAGGTTAGATATGTGAGAGTCAAACTTAAGGAGATCAAAATCAAAGTAAAAATCCTCACCCAACTTTGCACCCAATTATCTCTCCTTTAATATTCAGTGAATCACACACATCATTGTTTTTTTCAACATTCATGGCTTGGCATTTTTCAGGATGAGCCTGCATGCCATTTACATGAAACCAATCAATCAGAATCTCACTGTCATTTTGGATATCTTTTACCATAATATTAGGATTTTTATGGGACCGTGAGATAGCATTGTCGTCAGCATAATTATATAATGTAGATTTTTTAACAAAGCTAAAAATATCATTTAAAAAGATATTTGAATAAAAGAGGGCCTAAAATAGACCCTTGAGTTACTCCCTTAATAATCCGTAACCATTAACTGCAAGTACTGTCAAGTTTAAAGGCCCATTCTCACGATGCGATTTGTAGTAACAACTCGGCCGGGGAATCCCCCGATTTGTAGCATGCAACTAATCGCATAAAATAGGACCGGTCCTATTTCATACGACTTGTAATGCGACTAAAATCGTACGAGTGTTCTCACGATGTAACTAAGTTGTATACTACAAGTTGTTACTACAAATCGCACCGTGAGAATGGGCCTTAACACATTGCTTACGATCGCTAAGGTAGTTACTCATAAGTACGCAGGAGGCCTCAGATAAATTATATGCCCTAAACTTTTCTAAAATAAGACTATGTGGTAGACAATCAAATGCTTTAGATAAGTCCATAATTACAGCACCTACACAATGGTCATTGTCAACTGCCTTACGCCAGTCTTCGACTAGCTTTAATAATAAGGGCGGACTAATATCCATAACCAGCCCTAAAAGCCGATAAAAAGTCATGAAAGACAGTTTGAAAATGAGAGCTAAGTTGTATTGAGAGAAGTTTTCCAAATATCTTGGATATAGATGGAAGAACATTTACAGGTCTAAAATTTGTTTTATCCATGTTACATGATTTCATGAAAACAGAAATGACCTGTGCCTCCTTAAGTCTGTTAGGGAGGCAACTATCACGAATACAGCTGTTGAAAAAGTCATACAGGGGAAACTGTAAAGCCGAGGATCCTGCTTTAATATAAGGGATGTAGGATCGAATCGACACCAGTAGCTTTTTAGATCTTCATATTGTCAATAATATTTTCACCTGGGTTGGGTTTACCATCTCAAAATTAAATGGGCGTAATTAGATTGGCGTATCCATCAGAAGGAGCATTTTCAGTAATAGACTGTATACTAGGGTGATATCAGCTACTGGTATATACTCAGCCAACACCAATGTTTTCAGCAATATTGACGGAGTAATCATTAAATATTTCACATACATGTTGCTGATCAGTAATAATCACATTGTCTTCTAAAAGTAATATATTGTTATCTGGTCCTTTTATAGTTTTTGAAAGAAAAGGCTTAATAGTAGGTCAGAAATCTGTAGATTTAGGTCCATCACTACAGCGCTCCTTGAAATAGAGGCGCATGGACTGTCGTCTAAGATTTTTGACTATCATGGTGTGGCTATCATGTTGTGTGAGTCACTAAGGCCATAGTTAAAATTGACAGTATTACACACAAGATTAGACCTGTTAGTGAGAATAGCATCCACTAGAGAAGGATTACAATCTTTCACAAAGCAGGTAGGTCTCTTCAAAACATTCCAAAGGTTGAATAAGTCACAGATAGTTTGAAGAGTTCAAGTCAGCAAGAACAAACACATTATCATATTTTGCTAAGATTGTCATGCAGATCAATTCCGATCTGAACGCTTGTTTAGTACCAGTTCGAAGAAGAATGATTCGGATCCTTCACTCTCAAAGCTGGAGGCAGGTCTTCTCTAACAAAACCCATTAAACCACCTCCTCTGGCAGTCCTGTCCTTTCTAAATAGGGGATAATCCGAAACTTCAAATAGAGATTTGTTGAAAGATACCATGTCTACAAGCTTATATAGCAGTACAAGTTTTATGTCACTGAATTTATTATTACGCTATTAATGTTTAGTGGCATAGAATTGGCCGGCGTAGGTTGATCCTTTTGGCCTTCCGTAGCTCGTCGAAAATAATAGTACCTTTGTTGACATCGTCACAAGTAGGTTGATCGGAGAGGTTTTGTATATGTAACTGCATCAGTGTGTCCGCATTCACAGATGATTCGAAAAATGAATCCGTAAATTGAGGCAGTTGCCATAAAAGATAGAATCAATTTTCGTCACATAACGAGAGTCGGTCGTCTTCAGCAACACATACAAACTATGTGACATGCTTGAGAGAGTTGGACCGCGTATACGGTCTGTTTTCTTTTTCACCCGGAAAATGCAAACAGAACGGTCCAAATTTCGACATGCTCCCTCAGGACATGTTGGTCGGCGTCGTGCCTCACAGATATGTGTTCTGAATAAGAAATTGTATTTTATTAATACAACCTCGTTTGGGCCGTTTCTTCTTCTAACGGTCATACAAGTCATCATTTTCCATCAGATGACTTGATATGGTTATTACATCATCGCTCTTAATTTGTTTTTATCTAACACCGCTCAAGCCGGTGATAGGGGTCGTGTTGTCATGCCATTCAATTTGTCCAGATGAACAGCTACAATAAAGACAAATCAAGACTTGTATCAGTTGGGTTTTTGTGGCGTTTTAGAATTTTACAGTCAGTACATTTGCTTGTGGGGTATGTACTTTAGAATAGATTAAGCAGAAGACTATACTGTGAAGCCATGTGACTGTCAGTATATCGGCACCTCTTCCCACTTCCCTTATATGTGTTGTAATTTGACTTCTTTTCAGTATTCCGGCATCTTATCCATCACCCTTGTTATGTTGCGTTTAACTATCACGTTTTTCAGCTACCATGCACTCCCATCTGTAGTCATCAACCATCCCCTGGCCAGATGCTAATATGTTGATATCTCAATGAGTATACCTTTTGGCACACGATCAGCAATGAGTTAATAGTTCTGTTATACCTACAAGTAAGTGGAAGCAACGTAAATGTGATTTTGGGTCTGGTGCGGTCATCTATATACGATTACAACTTAGACATGGTATGGGCGCTAAAGCAAGGGTGGCGTGAAACAACGGGGTAATCACCTACGACGAAATGTGTTGGAGGAGTCCATGGGTTTAAGCCACTGGGGGTAATTACCTAATTACAACAAATATAAGGGAAGTGGGAAAAGGTGCCGACATACTGACAGAGCCACATGACTTCACAGTATAGTCTTCCGGTTAACCTATTCTGAAGCACATACCATGAATCTAACGATTCTTGATATGTGTTGTATCTCAGGTACGCTCTTATTGTGCCTGTTCATGTGGCAACTTCGATGATATGACCACACGGCCCCTATCACCGGCATAAGCGGCATTAGATACAAATCTAAAGAGCTATGATGGAAATGCTCTGACTACTCGTATATTGGTAATTGGTGAGCTGTTTCCCTGTGACAACAAGTCCGATGTCGACCCAGCATCAACTTTCCACAAATGCCAACATATATCAAAGACCAAAAGGTCTGTACAGGGGGCGGGCGTCTGGGATGAAACGTCCACCAGCAGAATCTCGCCATATACAGCTAAAAATTACAACACATATAAGGGAAGTGGGAAGAGGTGCCGACATACTGACAGAGCCGCATGACTTCACAGTATAGTCTTCCGGTTAACGTATTGTAAAGCACATACCAAGAATCTGACGATTCTTGATATGTGTTGTATCTCAGGTACGCTTTTATTGTATCTGTTCATGTGGCAACTTCGATGATATGACCACACGGCCCCTAGCACCGGCAGAAGCGGTATTAGATACAAATCTGAAGAGCTATGATGGAAATGCTCTGACAACTCGTATATTGGTAATCGGTGAGCTGTTTCGCTGTGACAACTCGTACACTGGAGATTGGTGAGCTGTGTCGTCGTCAGATGAAAATGACGGCATTTAACACAAAAGACTAGTCTGTAAGGTCCGATGTCGACCCAGCATCAACTTCCCACAAATGCCAACATACCAAAAGGCCTGTACAGGGGGTGGGCCTCGGGGACGAAACGTCCACCAGCAGAATCTCGCCATATACAGGTAAAAATTAGAACACATATAAGGGAAGTGGGAAGAGGTGCCGACATACTGACAGAGCAACATGTTGATCAAATTAATTGAAGAGTGGAAGGGATCATTGGATAAGGGCGATACTGCTGGGGCACTCATGATTGACCTATCGAAGGCCTTCGACTGTCTTCCGCACGAACTACTCTTAGCCAAACTCTCAGCTTATGGCATGCAGGAAAGTAGTGTTTCATTACTTCGGAGCTACTTGAAAGACCGATTTCAGCGTGTCAAACTGGGAAGTACAGTCAGTGCCTGGCATAGTATCATTCATGGGGTGCCTCAAGGGTCCGTCCTTGGACCTATTTTATTCAATATTTTCATAACTGACCTTTTTTATTTTATAAAATTTTCAAACTTAGTGAACTACACTGATGATAATACTCTGAGTGTAATCGCCAAATCCATCAAAGAAGTTATAGATCGCTTAACGATTGATGCACACAACTGCATCAGCTGGTTTCAATCTAATCGCATGCAGGCTAACCCTTCCAAGTTCCAATTCTTTGTGACAGGCACCAAAGAGGACGCAGATTTACATATTGAAGGGGAAGTCTTACCCAGTTTAGACCACATTAGACTATTGGGTATAGACGTAGACAAAATCTGCTTGTAACGCAAGTATACAAATCTATTCACGGACTTAGCCCAAAATACATTCAAGAATTATTTAAGGTTAAACAAACTCCATACACATACATTCAACGCCAGAGTTCTTAGAAATACTGGCGCAATACCTTTCCCAAAATGCTTTTACCTCCTGAAGGGCCCTCGTCAATAGGGTTGAAAGAAGCTTGGTGGTGCAGCTTCTAGAACCAGCTATGAATCTAGCTTTTGGGAGTCCAGTATATTTTTGGTATGTCGTTATGATTGGTTGGAAGACAAATACCTCTTTCCCTGAGAAACTTTTTGTGATTGTTAAATAAATCTTCTAGAGTAAATGCAGTTTGGGAGTAAGTAGACGTATTTGATGAAGATATGTCTACACTCAATTCTTTAACCAGCTCCTGGTAATAGTAATATTTACATATGAATATTATATTATTCGGAGCTTTGTCTGCTGGGACTATGACGAATTTACTCTGGAGATTTGCTAGAACTTCTTCTTGACCAGAGTCATATGGCTGCCTTTTAGTCGCCAGACGTCTTCAATTCTCTCCCCCCCCCCCTCTTGCATATCACTCCAATGCAATACTAACTTTGCGAGAGTTATTGTTTTCATTTCGTCATCCAACCTAACAAAGAAAGATACACATATTAGGATCAGCGTATTAACAGATATCAGGTTGGGGCAGACAGACTTTAAAGTAGAACCTCCATTTACTTGATTGAATTCCCTTTAAACATTTTCTCATTTCAAAGGTTTTTCTCATTTCAAAGGTTTTCTATGGACACTGTATTGACGTACAATAAGTGAATAACTGATTTCGAAAGCTTTGCTCTATTCATGCATTGAAGACCACTGTCTATCGGGGAATTTGTTCATACACCCAATCAACCGATTGTCATGCACATATGCATCCAAAATCAAATAATGTACCTCCATGCCACCTATTTGCAAATGTTTTGCTTTTTCTCATTGTTCTAACTTGAGCAACGCGATTAAAATGTATTCATTTCTCCATCCAATCTAACAAAGAATGTTACACACATTAGAGCTAGTGTAGTAACGTATTGAGATTTAACAGATATGTCTGTTGGCAGATAGAATGTAATGAATTAAAACTTCCATTCTGATCTAATTCTCCTTAAAATAAATATTCAAGCGCATTTCTTCAGCTTCAGCGGTTTTATATGGACAGGTTATTGACGCAACCATTGAATACTGATTTCTGAAGGCTTGATCTATTAATGGATTGAAGACCACTGTCTCCGGGGATTTGCTTGTCTCTCCAATTCACCTGTTGTCGAGGTTTCCTGAGCTTGGTGCGCTTTGAACAGCATTGAGACAGATGCTGTTATAAGTTTTTAAATACATTGCAATCTAAACTCACATTGGTCCCAGATTGACCCTATTTCCCGTCCGAGTGCCGAACGTGCCAGCAGAACCAAGGATAATATGCCGAGTTACTTAAATATTTTAAAGACAAGAGTCGGTAATTGAAAGACACATCAATCTCCATCGAAACATAAGAGTTGGTGGCCTTTTTGGTGAAAATTGTGCATTAGGAAATGACGGAAGTTGAAAGATAGAATGTGCCAAGGCGGATCACGCAATTCATCGCTGACTGTCCATTTATTGCGGCACGTAACTCAGTACCTACCGCCATCGGATTTCTACTATCAATTCCAGCCCGAAGCCTTTCGCGTCCCATCCCACCAGTATGTCGCCAAACTGATAAATTCTGGCGAAAAGAAGCGAAACGGCTTAGGTACGCGGAGATTGCTTCCTCCTCTGAGAAACCTTCTAAATTACAAGCGTCTAGCCCGTCATTCATAATCCAGCCGTCGTCCATTAGAGAATATCCGCGTCCATAATCCAAAGACCTATTCCATTTTCCACATAACAGTATTAGCACCAAATTCAAAAAGACAATCATGGTATACATAAACATAGGCTTGTTTCCTGCAAGAGAGAAGCGGTCAACAGTTTCAATGATGCCGGCAAGACATCATGATGTTCCAAAAATATCAAATCCGTATCGCTGATCATTATTCTTAATCCATAATATTCGCTGCAAAGTCGTCATCTAAAGAATGATGTATCTCAGTCACGCTTTGATTGTGACTGTTCATATGAGTACCATGGGGATCTTGAAGTACATGGGTTCATACGGCCCCTAGCCCCGGGTTAAGCGGAATTAGACACAAGTTACGAAACGTAGCGCCATAGATCTTGCACGCTACGTTCGTATTTTGCTATCAGCATGCGATATGTATCGCCAAATTTGAGAAACTTTGAGTGGAGGCGCTTGGTGGAATAGCCCTGTTTTATAGTTTCTGCAACAATGTTTTGTGACGTTGATTAAAATCGTCACATTTAACACAGGATCTAGCAAATGCTACTAAACGAGATATGTATACGCCATATGCAGGTCCCACTGGAATATTACTGTTCAGAAAGGGATAGTTTACGATGTCGAAATTGTAATCATCTCTTTTGTCATAAAGTCGACGAGAGAGACTGCCCGCTTCATTTTTATAGAGATAGAGATCTAAATAAGATGTGCCTGTAGGGCTATCTGTAGTTTCCTTCAAATCCAGTGAAGGCGGATATATATCCTTCACTGCGTCATGTATATAGCGATTATCCACAGCGAGACCCTTACAAAAAAATCTTATAGGATCCTATAAGATTCTGAAAAATCCTATAAGATTATTCGAAATCTTATAAGATTCTAAAAAATCCTATAAGATTCTGAAAAATCCTATAAGATTCTGAGAAAATCTTATAAGATTCTAAGAAATCCTATAAGATTAAAAAAATCCTATAAGATTCTGAAAAGTCTTATAAGATTCTAAAAAAATCCTATAAGATTCTAAAAAATCCTACTGGATTTAATAGGATAGAAATATAATAATCCTATTGGATTTAATATGACACTCCATAGGATCAATTGCATTAATGATATTAAGAAGAGTGGAAATTGATCCCGCTCAAGTATTTTAGTGAATTATTTCACACAAATTAAGTGCGTTTCACTGAAGTAATTGAATGTAATTTCACTCAAACATTATTTTGCCCACCACTTCAGCGATTTATTGGCTTAATAAGCAAAATCCACCCAACTTGATACTGGACTTCATTCAACTTGAGTGGGATCAATTTCCACTCTTCTTGGGAAAAAATAATTTAATGTTTTTAGAGAGTGATGTTTATGCGGTCTTCAGTCAAGACAAATATATCTAAAATGCGTTTTTGCTTAATCAAGACAGATCTGTGAATAACCACAACACAAGTAGTATTTTGGACCCTATATGATCCAGATCTTATAGGATTTGCAATTTTATATGA
>JAVTVY010026563.1:0-10700 GCA_036873755.1 Hanleya hanleyi | reverse complement strand
GACAATATTGCTTGTTTTACCTGTACCATCGATGCCGGGGAAGACCCTTATCTACTATCGTACAGATGTTTGACGAGTACTCCCAGGCCGAGGACCGCGATATACTCGTCTATGACTGGGCCGCCCATCATTTCAATGTACAAGCCCCGTTCTGGGCTTAAGTTAATGACAAGCCCCTTGTTCTGGGCTTCAATGTACAAGCCCCTTGTTCTGGGCTTCAATGTACAAGCCCCTTGTTCTGGGCTTCAGTTAATGACAAGCCCCTTGTTCTGGGCTTGAGTGTTCACGTGGTTGTTCTCACGTTGTTGTTGTTCACTGAATAAAAAAAAAAAAAAATGAGATCTCACCAAAAAACCCTGTCTTGTGTGTTTTATTCCTAATGCATCAATGCCCAATGTGAAGATTCAGTCAAACTGAAATCAGTGGTGTAGGATGGGGTCAAAATGTAACCCATCAAGTTTAGAAGGCAAGAGCACTATAGTAAAAAATAGAGAGCCAATGAAATGAGCCTACAGACCAAGTACGTGTCTTTGGTCTAGGTTTGGAGCGGGCATTTCATTGAGGTACGTGTATACGGTGAGTGAAGCGACTCGTCCAACACGTATAGATTATGACTATAATTTCTATGAGCATAATGCATGAAAGTGGCTTTGAACACCGTATTAGTCAATCAGTGGCCTAGAATGGAGCCAAAGGTAACCCATCCATGTCCAGAAAAACATTACCCGGGTGTACAAGAACCCAGATGTAGGCGCGGACGTCGGCGAAAGCACACCGTGAATACCCCAATTCCATTGGCTGATTGTTCGATCGCTGATTGGTTCTTTTTCTCGACCGCTGATTGGCTCTTTTTCTCGACCGCTGATTGGTCCAAATGGAACTGCCCATCTTTCCCAGGTTCATCTAGAATCTCCCTAGAATCTAGAATTTTTTATTGTGCTCAAGCTCTGACTATAGCGATGCCGCAACATTGTCTCATTGGACATTGGACCGTCTGACCTGGAGGTGACCCTTTGACCTTTTGACCCGCGTCCGCGCGCGCACTGCCGGGGATGACGCGCACTTTCGGAGAACTCGCGCGCGCGCGCTCGCGCTGCGGGGCGCTGGGGCGGGGCGGGAAAACCCACCGGCGATTGAACATACGGACGTCTAAGAGGAAACATTAGGAACTCTTCTATGTTTGGATGTAGTTTTTAGTGAAAAACCCGGAGGTGACGTCATACAGGGTCCAGTTTTCGACACTAAGTGACCACATCCGACAAAATGGCCAGTTTTCGACACCGGATGTGCCGCCATCTTGAACATACGTGCCGCCATCTTGGATATGTCCCATAATGCACCGGGTCAAAAAACTCGCTTCTGATTGGACGAGAGCTCTGGGACGGATTTGAAATACTCGCTTCTGATTGGACGAGACCTCCGTATTGCATCTGCGCATGCGCAGAATGATATTCCTACCGCACACCCAACCCATCCGATGCCCCTTCACGAATGCTTCACTTAGATACCTCACTCGACCCCATTGGTGCATTAGGGGCTCCCCTACATCCCAACACGGCTATTTTCATACACTTGGGCTACCGCGCATGCGCAGAATGCCGATAGTTCAACCCCACACCCAGCCCATCAGATGCCCCTTTACGTAAGCTTCACTTTGATACCTCACTCGACCCCATTGGTCCATTAGGGGCTCCCCTAGCTCCCAACACGGCTATTTTCATACCCTTGGGCCACCGCGCATGCGCAGAATGCCGATAGTTCAGCCCCATATCCAGCCCATCAGATGCCCCTTCACGAATGCTTCCCTTTGATACCTCACTCGACCCCATTGGACCATTAGGGGCTCCCCTAGCTCCAAAACGTCTATTTCCATACCCTTGGGTCACCACGCATGCGCAGAATGCCGATATTTCAACCCCACGCCCAGTCCATCAGATGCCCCTTCACGAATGCTTCACTTTGATACCTCATACGACTCCATTGGCCCATTAGGGACTCCCTAGCTCCAAAACCGCTATTTCCATACCCTTGGGCCACCGCGCATGCGCAGAATGCCGATATTTCAACCCCACACCCAGCCCATCAGATGCCCCTTCACGAATGCTTCACATCGATACCTCACGCGACCCCACTGGACCAGTAGTCAATCTCCTAGCTCCAAAAAGGCTATTTTCATACCCTTTGGCCTCCGCGCATGCGCAGAATGCCGATAGTTCAACCCCGCGCCCAGCCCATCAGATGCCCCTTCACCTAACCTTCAATTTGATACCTCAGTCGACCCCATCGGACCCTTAGGGGCTCCCCTAGCTCCAAAAAGGCTATTTTCATACCCTTCGGCCGCCGCGCATGCGCAGAATGACGATATTTCAACCCACACCCAGCCCATTAGATGCTCCTTCACCTAACCTTCACTTTGATACCTCACTCGACCCCATCGGACCATTTTATCTAGGGACTACTTTTTCTCCGCAGAAGCTTTTTCCCGAGACCGAATCACCGCCAAAACCACGGCCAAACCGCATCACCGCGCATGAATACATTTTTTATTTTTTTTGCCGGAACTTTTTTTTGCCCGAACATGCCCGAACATGCCGTCCACCTCCCACACACTAAAACCGGCCGCCATCTTATCCCACCTCCCACACAACACACTAAAACAGGCCGCCATCTTGTCCCACCTCCCACACAACACACAAATACGGGCCGCCATCTTGTCCCACCTCCCACACAACACACTAAAACGGACCGCCATCTTGTCCCACCTCCCACACGACACTAAAACAGGCCGCCATCTTGTCCCACCTCCCACACGACACTAAAACTCGCCGCCATCTTGTCCCACCTCCCACACGACACTAAAACAGGCCGCCATCTTGTCCCACCTCCCACACAACACACAAAAACACACAAATACGGCCCACCATCTTGTCCCACCTCCCACACAACACACTAAAACCAACCGCCATCTTGTCCCACCTCCCACACGATACTAAAACAGGCCGCCATCTTGTCCCACCTCCCACACGACACTAAAACCGGCCGCCATCTTGTCCCACCTCCCACAGTCCCTCACGCGCACATCCACAATTATGACGTCACCACCAAGCGCAGTCAAACTACATTCTCGCATTTGATTGGTCAATATTTCACAATTGACCTCTATGACCTCTACATCCACAAAGTTCCCCCTTAAATTTTACCCGGGGGAACAAATAAGTAGGTCAATGAGCGTTTAAATGCATGCTGTATACTACTTACATACATTTAACTCAGAGTTGCAGACTATACCTTTGGTGGCTGATCCACCAGCATATCGATCAGAAAGTACATATTGAAAAACGTTCATCAGTCTTTGGACCAGATTGTCAAATCGAAGCGATATGCAAGAGGTGGAAGAATTTGATGACGTCTGGCGACTGAAAAGCAACCATATGATTCAAAAGGAAAGCTTCCCTCGGCACCTCGCATTCAGACCCGAGAATTCAGATATTCATGTGGAGACTATGAAGTATCCACACGGTCCCTAGCACCAGCTTAAGTGGAAAGACACTGAATTGCCTCTCAACTTCATTTATATGCCTGTGGTAGCAATTCGGATTACTGACCTTACGTGCAACTTACGAACGGGAATTATGGATTCCTTGGTTCTTTCCATCGCACTTTAGCCGTTGGAAGTAGATCGACCCGCATGAATATGGATTAGTAGAGTAGACTCCCACTGTTCCCGATACAGTACATGCTACTTCTTGATTTCCATTATTAGTTTATTAGTTGGATTGTTCATGTGTACGCTCTGAGAGGTGACATAACAGATGCATATAGGTGAAAATGCTGATCTTGTACAAAATAGGCTAAGCGTTAGAAGAACAAGGAGAGTATGTTATCTCGTCCGACTATTCAGACCAATCACGCCCAGTTATAAATCCAGGTTAGGTCATCTAGTTCATGTTGCACCTTTAATTTCACTCGCAAAGGATTACATTGTGAAAATGAGCTGACACTATTATTCATCGAGTTTGCTGGACAACACATCAAGTTACATGAAATCCTGGCCCAGGCTGGGATCATCTTCAGACTGATTTGAGGAGAATTAAAATAGTTTTTGGACATCATCCAATATAAAGTTATTATTTCAACTCGAAATTATCAAATTTCAATTTCAATTCGACTTTGAAATCTCAATTCCAATCAAATTCGAATTTGACAATGAAATTTGAATTTGAATTAAAATATCAATTTAAAATTTCAAGTTAAAATTCAGTTTAAACTTTCATTTAAAATTGTTCAATAGGCTTGAAATGATTCTTGTGTTGTGGGGAAGTAGGAGGGGTGAATGAGGGGCACGCAAGCACCTTGAACGTGGAAGGTACAATTAACAGTAGAAATTTCTGAGCCATTGTTTCAGTGCTTTCAATGTCTTGACTGGGTTTTTGGCAACTTCTAGCTCATCCGAATATCAGACATGTCTATTATTTAAAGTTCCATAGTAACATAGTGGGATCTGGTGTAAGATGCTAACATCAGTAATATTGCTCCTTTTTCTGAAGAGTGAACACTTTTGATCTACATTCCTCTGTTCGGTTGCAGCAGATATGTTGGAAATGTATTCTTGAAGCAAAGTGCTCTAAACTTGGAACAGGAGATGTAAAGGTCACTTCAATCCGCTATCAATGCTGTTGTACACTAACATAATATAAGCCTGTAATGATTATATGATTTACGATGAAGACCTGGCTTAGGCTGACCTATTGGTCATTTTAAGATTGGCAATGCGCATGTCATCCCCCAAGAGCGAATGTACAAAGTATTTCTTTACCAGTGGCGAATCCAGCAAGTCAACAGTCAGTTGTTAGAAGCTGACTTTTGGTTTCAGAAATAACGTGTGAGAGGAATAACGTGTGAGAGGAATAACGTGTGAGGAATAACGTGTGAGAGGAATAACGTGTGAGAGGAATAACGTCTGACAGGAATAACGTGTGAGAGGAATAACGTCTGACAGGAATAACGTCTGACAGGAATAACGTCTGACAGGAATAACGTGTGAGAGGAATAACGTCTGACAGGAATAACGTCTGAGAGGAATAACGTCTGAGAGGAATAACGTCTGACAGGAATAACGTGTGAGAGGAATAACGTGTGAGAGGAATAACGTCTGACAGGAATAACGTCTGACAGGAATAACGTTTGACAGGAATGATATCAATAACGTTTGACAGGAATGATATCAATAACGTGTGAGTGGAATCCGGTCCGACATCAAGTATTCAGCCCTCGTTCACAGAAGAATTTCCTCATCATCGAGTCTCACTAACTCCACACATGCATACAATGACAATGTTAAAGAACTGTTATGTAACCGGGGGCATATCTTACAGGGAAGTTCTTTTAAGATTGCGGCATTGGTAGACCATATCCCATATCTCTCGCTTCCATTTTGACGAATATAGCAAAACTTAGTCATAACTACACATTATTTGGACTCGATGAAAACAGTGTTCGGGTAATTGTAAGCATTGTACAATAATTACAATGATTAAACTAATTACACGCCCATTTTGGTATCTTTACATTCACTCGTTTATGCAGGTGTATAAAGTGAAGATCAGGATATTTATTACACCCGTTGACCAATATACTTGGTATTGTTTTCTTCTTTGGAGTATTCTATGATGGACTTCCCAATGTTGATATTATAACTTGAACGTTGCCAATCTTACTATGGTCATTATCCTTCACAGCCTTACCAATATTGGGATTATCCGGGGCGTTCGATGAAAGAGATTGAAGGGACTTTTAATAGATCCAGGACTTACGAGTTTCAGGTTTATTCAAATCATTTCGGTGATGTAATGAATGGAGAGGAATAAATATATAGTTTAACGGAGATATGTATTAGATGTATGTGCTCTTCTAACTCGAAACTTGCTACATGTATATATATAAATGCCTGTACCGCGACCATGTACGTGTATATTGAACAATCTATAATTTACAATCTATAAAGGCTTGATTTTCTAAGAACTCTTGCCGTTGGGTTCATCCCTTCAACTTCCGAAATTCTTGAGTGTCACAGGCAAACAATTTGCCATTATTTGTCCACCTATATGTATATTTAGCGTATAAGTGAGCTCAGTATAGGGCCATGGATCTTGTATTTTTGTCACGGCAGTATCTCCGTTGTTCCTATAGGACCAGAATAATATGAAAACGACAATCTTTTAAATCAGACATCTCGTCAACCAATGGGAAAATTCTCAGAATAATTGGACAATCTCAGTCGAAGGTGAAAATACTTAGAATTATAGTATACTCACATATTATATTATTTACTAAGCGATTTTTCATTTAATCGTTCTAGCCTGCATGCATGGGGTGGGGCATAATGACACATACGCTATATACGGTGACTTTATAGCTTATCTGTTTGGGTCATTTTAAGTCCATTTTCACAATCTTAGGTGCAATGGAGTATGTAAATATTTAAAAAGAGCATCTTCTTTTTTCTTTCCTTTTCCCTACCATTTGTCTCAAAATGCATGAAACAAACAAACGTATTTGGCATAAAATATAGTGTTTGGAGAGAAAATGCCAGGATTGTCGTTACGAAAAATTGATTTCTGTATTACATTCTCAGTGTGAAGGACAGAATGTCCGGCAGCAGGAAAGAATGTCTGACTCCTATATAATAACCTAGCTAAGACATTTTTGTCCTGGTTTGTAACTCAAGACATTTTTCATAAAACGAAAGATATGAAGTGACATTGTGGTGAATTCAGTTTGAAGAGGTTATTCTTCTGCAAAACAGAATATAGACTGATAATATAATTCGTTCACTTATCTTTTTATGAGGGCTCAAAAACAAGAAATAATGAACAAACAAACAATTTTACATCGTTTTCGTACTGTTTAATAAATACACAATGATAATTCCATTTCGCTTCAACCTATTTCTATAGAAAGCGCGGACTCCATAGTTAATAACTATTTTAAATGGAATTTGTCTTTGACTACCCGCGTCAACAAATAATATATACAAATTACTATGTACATTATAGAATTGAATTCAGTACTTTGTAGCAGTGTTATACCATAATTCAAATGGTAAGACGTTTACCTAGTTTACCTCCACTCCATATGCATATTAGGCTGTTGCAGTATTCTGTTATGTTCATGAGCACACTGGTCGGAGAATTTAGAGTCAACTTCTATGACTTTCGTCTGGAGATCCCTGTCATCTGACAGCAGATTATATATACATTTAAATGACTCAATCGCGGATATAGGTAAGTTCAGTTTGGACCACATACTTGCTGATCCGAAATGGCCACAAACATCAGATGTAGCAAGATAGGCATTTTTCATTTCACGTCATTGCGATTTATTCTTTTCCTACATGAACATTCAGTTGATGACACGTATAAAACACAAGCACAGTTACTAGAATTGAAGGAAGAAAGCTTCATGCAGTGACGCTAAATAGCATCGGTCAAACGATTGGTATTTCTACCGTCCTCCATATACACGTACATATACATATATACCGAAGAGGATTCAAATACCAGCGCTTGAACAAACCAGCGAAACAAACACTAGCTTTCGCCTTATAATTGACCAACATATAAAAAAAGGAATTCTTCTAGGGTAAATGAATGGATAAAATGGCACTATTGAAACTGTTGTAACAGGGAACGAGCAAATGGTGAAATGGCACAAATTCCGAATGTGTCCATGAGGGGGGATCCCCGACTCGCATGCACTTTCTGAGAGCATATCAAACCAGTGATCAAGATGAAGGGTGATTTCGATGATCCTACAGCAGAGCTTACGTCAGCGGTAGCCACTGGAAACCGTCTTCGCGTATAAGAGATATTGGGCCTTGTCTCCACTAGCCTTCCATATAGCGTTCGCGATCGTCTTTGCTGACGAGATAAATAATCTATATGAAGTGACTGAAAAGGGAAATCTGAGCTGCTATATATTGTTAGGGTGAGCTCGCAGGACTGGAGCTGTTATCCGTGTCATCAAATGTCCTTCGTTGGTTTGTCGTTATATCGACGTGATCAGTGCGCGATAGTCCCCCATTATGCTCCGCCCATGCGCCGCGATGACTGTGATCTCTTACAACACTACTCTCCTCATCTACCACTGAAATTGTGTCGTTTTCGTCATCAGCACAAACGTCTATAGTTTCTCCGCTCGTTGGAACCCTGGCCGTATCGATGGCGGATCCAGAGCTAGAACTAGCTTGATGGTGCTCCTTCAACATGGTCGGTCGTTTCATTGCTTCCTCGTCTCGCTTCACCTTTCGCCATTTCGCTCTTCTATTCTTGAACCAAATCTGTGTACAAAAATCACATTCATCCAATAATTATCATGAATCACTATGCTGGCGGTATGTTTGGGGTAGGGAGATTCTCCTGAGAAATTGCAAGCATGAAGGTAAACTCAGCATAAATCTACAATGTAAATGTGTCTTATCTGGCGCCAGTCTTACACTGAGATTTGTATCAATTATCCAGATTTGAAACGAAGGATTACAACTCTCCTCAGACAGTGCTAAATGCCGTCTTCTATATGGCTTCAAGAAGAGACTGTCGTCTTATCTCGTTAATTGCCCTTATTCATCCAGGCTCACTTGATTCAATACATGCACTTAAACGTTGTATTCCGATTGGTAGATATATTTGTATTTTATCCAATCAGAAAGCTTACCTCGACTCGCTCTTCCTTGAGATCAGTCTTCATGGCAATGTCTTCTCTTAGTAGAACGTCTGGATAATGGGTCTTCTGGAATGTCGCCTCCAGAATCTCTAATTGTTCTTCTGTAAATATGGTTCTATGACGACGCTTCCTTTTGTGACTCGAAAGCAGATCTGGTCCAGGAAAGCCAGGAAGATGTGGATATGGACCTGTTTAAAAGAAAAAAAAATCAAGAATGAATATGTATTCATATGTAGTCTCGTTGCATTGATGTTAACATGAATATATGAACATATTTATCATCAAAAAATTATAAGCGATAGCACTTTAGAAACAAAATAGAAACACTTTCCTTCCCAATGTTAACTGTACGAATGGCACAGATGGATATAGGGCCCCTCTCAATATAATGAACCTATCACCAGTATACATATAAAAATACTGGCCCTGGAAAAGTTCCGAAAAAAGGCTTGGTGTTCGTGTGAATGGTTTTAGTTCATGAACTTGTATAGGGAATTTTGACACATTCTAAATTCTATTATAGTCCTGTCATTTTGTGGTCTATTTCTTTTCGCTTATATAAACTAACATCGCGCTTCTTATTCATGGTAATACAGCAGATATACAGCTTTGATTCGGTTTATAAATTGAAGGGGAGTTGATGTTTATCTATTCCAGTCTCTTGACTGTTGTATCCACTACAAAGGGCGACTCAGTATAAAGGGCCGGTGCAAGTACTCAAAGCCTTGTATGAATAGCGCGTCACCGGGTACGCTCACATTATACTTTAATGTACTACAAATAGACAAAATAGGGTCTTCCACAAAATTATTCTCCATTTTACGGCTTGATATGGGTGGGTTACATATGTACTGTAGAAAATAGATGATTCCTATTTCAAATTAAATTCCCTGTGCTGGTTATGAGAATTACAAAATGACTAAAATGTTATAACTAACATGAAACATGTATATTGTGAATTACTCGGATTCGGAGATGGGGGTCTAAAGGAGATAAATTTAAGGTGACTCTTGCAGTTTGGGACATATATTGCGTGGGTGTATACGTATCCATCTTTAAAAAAAGAGACTAGAACGCTGCCGGAAAGTATGTAAATGTATTTTCACCCTTTTAAAAAACTGAATTGATAAAATGATTGTAGCGATACGTACCTTGTATTTTACAAGTTTAATATCGTGTCTTTCCGTTTCATTAAGTGTTTTGAGAGATTGTATTTAATCTATATGCATGATATCATTCGCGATCCTTTGTAATGTGGTTGGTAGAAGGCTATAATACGGGTTTTAAAATGCTTAAAAGTTTATCATTATATCATTTACATGAAGTTTTTGTGCAGATCCAGGATGGTTTGTTCAAGGTACAGTCCCACATCTGCGTTAAACGCGTTTAGGGGCAAACAGCGGTAAAGTTTAAACCAGACGACTGCGTTAGCTAAAAACGAATTAGTACAGCAAAGGTGAATAATTATGATCCTATCACCTAGAGCATTTGTAAAACAATTACGAAATTAGACAACTTCTCTCAGATCAAAGGAAGCCGTCCCACTAATGTGATCTTATCGCGACAAGACAAAATCTCCATTAATATGTTAACTTTGAAGATAAGTCATCAAGCCGAGGATGACGTATTGCCGAATGACAAATATGCTTGGGTAACTTTTTGGTGATTACCCAACGAACATAATATTAATGTTCTATCTGATCTAATATTGAAACGATCTGATTATAATAAATACAAAGTCTCTGACAACTTTAAACTTGGAACCATTGAAAATATACGTGGCTTTTGTACGAATCAAACGGACAACTCAAACCCGCTTCTCCAATAACTTGGTGAGCTATCGAGCTCCGAAGATTAAAATAAATGTGCCCATATTTTAACATTCCTTCCATTTATAAATAGTTCTTTCAATTTTGGAGACAGGAATTGTTTATGGACGGAGACAGGAATTGTTTATGGACGGAGAGAGGAATTGTTTA